>CM021109.1:477468893-477497341 GCA_007115665.2 Sequoiadendron giganteum
TACCCTCTACCCTCTAACCTCTACCATCAATCCAATACTCTCTACCCTAAACCCTAATCCCTCAACCCTTAATCTCTCAATCCCTATAACCTCTACTCTATATATTGGACCCTCAACCCTAATCCCTCGACCCTATACCTTAAACCCTCAATCTTAACCCTCAACCCTTAAACCCTTTACCCTTTACCCTATACATTAAACACTCAACCCTCAATTCTCAACCCTCAACCCTCAATCCTTAAACCCTAAACCCTCTACCCCTTACATTGGACCTTGAACCTAATCCTTCAACCATATACCCTCAAACCTATACCCTAAACCCTCTACCCTCAACCAAGTAAACCCTTAACCCTAAACCCTTAACCCCAAACCCTTCAACCCTAAACGCTTAAACCTTAAACCTTCTACCCTATACCCTCAACCAAATACCCTCTACCATCAAACCTATTCCATCAACCCTCAAACCTCAAACCCTAATACCCTAGAAACCATCAACCCTATAGGTCCTCCACCTAATCCCTCAACCCTATACCCTCAACCCCTACCACTTTCTCTCTATCTATACATCTCACCTCTCCCTCCTTCCCTCCTCCCACCCTCTCTAATTGTCTCTATCTACCGTCTCCCTCTTTCTGCGTACCTCTCGTTCAATCAATCCCTACCACCCTCTCTCACTCCCTCTATCCATCTCTCTTTATGTCCCTCCCACTCCATCCCACTCTCTCCCACTACCTCTCTCTCCCTCTCTCTCATGTCTCTTCCTCCCACCCCCTCTCTCTCTAAGGTCTCTCCCTCTGGCAACTACCTAGGTAACTCTCTCTTTGTCTCTCTCCCCTCTCTCTATCTATCCTCCAACCCTACCTAGATAAGTCCCTCTCACTCCACCCCCCTCTTTCTCTACCTCTATCAGGTCACTCCCTCTCACACCCTCTCCCTCTCTCAGGTCTCTCACTCACACTCCCTCTCTCTCCCACTCCCTCTCTCTCACACTCCCTCTCACTACCTATCTCTCAAGTCTCTCCCTCTCACCCCCCTCACACTCTCAAGTCTCTCCCTCTCACACTCTCAAGTCTCTCCCTTTCCACCCTACCTACATAACCCTCTCTTTCTCTTTGTCTCTCTCTCTCTCCCTCTCCCTCAATTCTCTCTCTCCCACCCCCTCTCTCTCTCTCTCCCCCCCTCTCTCTCTCTCCCTCCCTCTATCCCTCCCACCCTACCTAGCTAATTCCCCCTCAATCCAACCCCTTCTCTCCCACTCCCTCTCTCTTAAACTCTCACTTCGACCCCCTCTCCATCTCTCTAGACTCTCTCTAAATTCTCCCTTCATCTAAAGACATACATAAATGCATGCATACAAGCATAATACATATAATCTTACATCCATACAAGCATACATACATACATGTACATAAAAATATATCAACATACTTTAATATATTAGCATTTAACATAAAGTAAGACATAACGCGAGTGCGTTATAACACGCTTGTGTTATGTGCTAGTAGACATGTTCCCCGCAGAAGCAAAAACCATGTCAAAAGTGAGATATAACGCGAGCACATTCTAACGCGCTCGCGTGATATCTTGCTTTGGGAATTACCGAACTTTAAGCTTAGTATTTGCCTTGGAATACCAACCTAAAGGCTTGAAGGGCATTCCCAACGACCATAGACGTGTTTATAATTAATCCACGATATTTCTCATAATCAAGTTCATGCTCACCGTTAGGATTGCACATAGTTCAATATCAAAAAAATCGAGCACATGGGTAATGTTGGGTTATCTCTTAGCTATCCAACGATGTAATTCTTTTCACTTTCTGAAAATGTTAAGTCTTTCATCCATAATTTATTTTATCTGTATGTCTTTTTTTTGCCAAAAAGTAGTGTTTGGTGTTTTTTTTGTTATAAATTAACCGTTCATCAATTTTTCAAATAAATTACATTTTTAGAAACTAGACTCCATTCTACAAAATCAAAAAAATTTAAAAAAACAAATCAATTAGTTTCCAAAATTTGTAGGGGTAGCACGGCCAAAATTCTATTTTTCAGGATGTCCACTTTGCAAATTAGTAAAAAATCAAATATTCATTAAAAAATTATCAAAAAAATCGTGCATCAACTACATACTATTAGCTAACTTCTGACCGTTGCGATTTTAAAAATACTAAACAAAAGTTCACTGTATGAGGGTCATACAAGAGTTGCTATGTTATGTTTTTTTGAAAAAAACAACACCAATTTGTGTACGTCCCTCGTTTGAACCCCTTAATCTCAATCATTTTCAAAATAAATTAGTAGTTTAGAAAGTAGACTCGGAGCACTTGAATCCTTCTTTTTGTTCCATCTCAAAATTTTGAGTCTAAGTATCCTCAATTTCACGTCTAAGGTCAGTATTTCCTGATTTCAGAAAAAAGCTGTCCACTTAAGTCCCCCTTTTGGGAACCATCTTGGTGCACTTACCCATATAACGCGAGCGCGTTATAGCGTGCTCACGTTATATCTTGCTTTGGGAATCCCCGAGCCTTAGGATTGGTATTTGCCTTGGAATGCCAACCCAAAGGTTTGGAGGGCATTCCTAACGACCAGAGACGTGATTTTACAAAATCTACCATATTTCACATAATCGAGTTTGTGTTCACCATTAGGATTGCATGTGGTTCAATATCAAAAAAATCGAACACATGGGTAATGTTGGGTTCTCTCTTAGCTATCCAACGATGTAATTTTTTTCACTTTTTGACAATGTTAAGCCTTTCATCCATAATTTCTTTTGTTTGTATCTCTTTTTTGTCAAAAAACAGTGTTTGGTTTTTTTTTGTTATATTTTAACCGCTCATCGAATTTTCAAATAAATTATATTTTTAGAAACTACACTCCATTCTACAAATTTTAAAAAATAAAAAATAAAAATTCAATTAGTTTCCAAAATTTGTAGGGGTAGCATGGCCAAAATTCTATTTTTTATGAAGTGTCCACTTCGAAAATTAGTAAAAAATCATCAAAAAAATCGTGCATCAACTACATACTGTTAGCTAACTTCTAACCATTGCGATTTTAAAAATACTAAAAAAAAGTTTATCGTACGAGAGTCGTACAAGAGTTGTTATGTTATGTTTTTTCTGACAAAAACATCACCAATTTGTGTACGTCCTTCTTTTGAACCCCTTAATCTCAACCATTTTTAAAAAAATTAGTAGTTTAGAAAGTAGACTCAGAGCACTTCGATCCCTGTTTTTGTTTCATCTCAAAATTTTGAGTGTAAATATCCTCAATTTCACGTCCAAAGTCAACATTTCCTGATTTCAAAAAAAAAGTGACCACTTAAGTCCCCTTTTTGGGAACCATCTTGGTGCACTTACCCATCCATCAATTAAAGAATATTGTTTCCATGGTACTAGTCAATTTGAGAGGACCAAGTTTAGAATTGATTGGGTAGACGAGCCTGACGAAGAGGTGCTAACGTAAGTGTTGGCCAATTTCAAGGAATATTAACAACATAAAACTAGTTGAGTTTTGAATTTTGAATATGGAATATGTTGTTTTGACTTGGTCAAAGATGATGTTTTGAAGACAAGAAACCTAGTAGTTGAGTTGAAGAATTGGATGATTAAAAGTAGATGATGGGCATACACCTTTAGAAAAATAAGTTGCTATTTAGTATTAACTATATCTATATGACCACATCCCTACTTTTATGGATCTACATGTTGGGTGCTGGATTGTTGGTTGCATGTCCCTTAGTTTTGGAGGAAAAAAATGATTGTAATGACTCTATATATTGTAATATTATAAAGGTAAGTGAATTGAAGTATGATTTGCAGTCCTAGACTAAGATAATTTCTAGTTTTTAGTACTTAGTTGAATTTATGAGTTATTTAGTTTAGGAAGTAAGATAAAAGATAATGGTTTTTTGTACACTAGTCAAGTTTGCTAGATGTAATTGCTACTTATTTGATTAAAAATCAATAGGAGTCGTCGAGTTCAAAACTATCTTTGGTATTGCTGTGAATGATACTTTTCTTGTCTATTTTTGTTGATTTGCAATTCTTTAATAAATCAATAAATATATCTTACCATGGGCTTTTATTCTGTAAAGAAAGAATTTGAAAATGCTTATTAAATTTGCACTTTGTGATGCCTGTAGCTACATAATCTTTATAAGTTTGTTCATTAATTAGTTGATCTTGGAAATTTGTTGGAGAATTGCATGTCTGGATAATAAGATTGATATTTATTCACTTTTTTGTTTCAACCCAGAATATCTTTTGTTGTTTATTTAAAATTTGTTGTAGTTTAGAATAAGAGTAAAGTTAATACTCCTCAGTTTGATATCATCAACCAGCAGGCCCCTTGAACATTTTAGCCACATTGACCACTTAGTAAAATAGTGTAGCTGTGAACCAACTCCCAAGACCTTGGAAGGTGATCATTCTTATAATTGGTCGTCTTTTCTAGGAGAGGTAAGGTTGTTAGTAGTCTTGCCTATGTTGTTGTGTCATATTGGCCCTCAACACTACTATTGTCTCATGGAGTTGTAAGAAGCAACCTA
Source organism: Sequoiadendron giganteum (assembly GCA_007115665.2). Classification (NCBI taxonomy): domain Eukaryota; kingdom Viridiplantae; phylum Streptophyta; class Pinopsida; order Cupressales; family Cupressaceae; genus Sequoiadendron; species Sequoiadendron giganteum. The sequence continues at coordinate 477,473,445 of CM021109.1, forward strand.
ATATTTCTTTGTCATCCACTGATGTAATACCCCTCCGTTTTGTTTCTTGTTCAAGTTGCTTTATGCTATGTTTGGTTGCAATTACTTTGATACTGGATACATTTTGTTATGATGTTTTGATCGTTACTATTGAGTGACAAATATTACTGTGGGATGTAGTTATCTGATTATTGTTTCACATGCATTATAGATTAATGTTGTTGTGGAGTTAACATGAGATGTTATTATGAGATTACTGGATTATGATGGAAGTGTCAGTTTCGATGAGTGTATTGGTGAAAAGGACGAGTTCGCATCACTCGCTTGCGAGCGCCCTGCGAATCCGTAATTCTTTTTTCACGGTGTGTATTATATGCTGGATATATCGTATGATGTTGTTTACTTGGTTGTAGGATTGCAGGTACATGACATCGACTCCACCTGGTTTCACAGGTTTGAGCGTGTCGATCCAACGGTTAAGTTGAACGGGAGATAGTAACTAAGTAACATGTGTCAAGTCTATAACCTAGCCTTAGTGTGTCATCAGTTGTGTGTGTCAAGTCATTGTCTGTCTTGCTTTGATGTTATTTAATTCTAAAGCATTCTTGAGTTGGAAATAGATATTTAGAATAATTGCATTTAAATCATGTTGATGGTTATTTAATTTAAATAATGCAATGTGGATAAAAGTTTATATTTAAATTAATTAATTATATTTAATCTAAGGGGGTTGAATTTAGTTATTAAATAATTAAATTAATTAATTAAACGTGATGCAAGAGAATGAAAGGAAATAAAAGAATTGAAATTAATTTTGGAATTTTATATAGACGTGTGGGAATTAAATTAGAAATTGTAATTAAATGTTTATTTGGGAAATTGGTTGCAACTTTGGAAATTAATTTATTATTTGAAATTTCATTTTAAATTGAAAGTGGGTTTTTGAAAAAGTGAAATTGAAAATTGAAATTGAAATTGAAATATCTAATTTGCATGTAATGTGAATTAGGGTTGTAAATATTGAAATTGAAATTAAAATTGAAATATCTAATTTGCATGTAATGTGAATTAGGGTTGTATTAGGTATTTTTGATTTATAAAGAATATATGTTTTAATTTTAGGGCAAAAAAATCTTTTAGAAAGAAAAAAATACATTTTTACAGCAGGGAAGAAATTTTGGAAAATTTGCACAAGGGTTTGAAGAAAGTTTGATTGTAGAATTGATTGAAGGAAAGATTGTTTGCATTTGTTGGATTTTGGATTGGATTCATTGGAAGATTGAAGAAAATTCAGGAAATCTTTGGAGGAGGCTTGCATCAAAATTCATCTCTTCCTGTAGCTTCTTGTACCAGGTTTTCCTCTTTGTGTTTTATTGTTCTTGATTGTTTTTTTAAAATAGTAGTGATTAAAGATTTGTTTGTTAAATCTGTTTTAGAAAACAAACTTGATATTAGAAGAAAAGAATTAAATAAATTTACAGCCTTTGCTTGTGAAAATTCTTGACTGAAAATTGTGAAAACCTTAGTTGAATTTAAATTAATTGGAGAAATTGATTTTATTGTTATTGAAATCAAACATAGAGATTGAACAATGCATTTGGAATGTTTTCAGAAAATGAAACTTTCTGTTTATTATCAAAAAAATGGATTTTAAAATCTGCAATATAGTTATATTTTCATGGTAAAATGGTCTGGTTGCGCCACCTATAACTTCACTTTCACAAACTGGGTTTTCAAGAAATTTAAAGGGTTTTTGCATTTTGAAGTTTTCTTACCCCTGTCCAAAAATCTCAAATACCCAGATCGTAGTTTTTGAGTTATGCTTGAAACATGAGACTGCTGTTAAATTATTTTCCCATGGCTGTTCTGAAAATAAAATAATAATAAATTGATATTTATAAATATTAATATTTTATGTATTGTTATTATAATATTAAAATATTATTTAATAATATTTTATATTATAATTTATAATACTAAAGTATTATATTTATTTATATTATTTTAAATAAAATTTGTATATTAGATTAGTGGAATTAAAATTATAAACATATGGGAAAATTATTGTTATTTTAAAATGACATGTTAAAGTTTAATTGAAGGAGTTAAATATTTGATTTAAAGAATGCATAATTTAAAATTGAATTGTGGAATTTAAATTCATATGTAAAAAAGTCCAATTATTAATTTGATTTAATTGGAAAAATATATTTATATTTTGAAATATTAGTGATAAGGGATATTTTATTTTGAATTAAACAAATTGATATTATGCAAAGGATAGAAGATATGTTAATAATTAAATATATTTAAATATATTAGTTTATGTTTAGTATATATATAGTGAAGGTATATATCCATTTGAGAGAATAAATAATATTTTATCTTATTTTATTCTGTTATTTGCAAATTGGGTATTATTAGTGTTTTAAAAGAGATAATTAGTATGTGTAGAAAATGTATAGAGAAAGATATTTTTTTCAATAGAAATAATTACTTGATTTAAAAAGGAAATGGCTATTTTGTTAATATGATTGAAGAAAATATATTGAGATATATATATATATATATATATATATATATATATATATATATATATATATTCATGAGTATTTTCAATCAGTATTTACCTTGTTTTATTTAAGTGCGTGTGATTTAGTTTTGCATGAAGAATTTAAAAGATAAGTTTTGAATGCGTAGCCAAATAGACAAGCCAAAAGATATTTTTATACATTGATGAAATTTCATGTTTTTAAATGGATGGTTGATGAGACATAGACTCCGGATAGAAAATTGGAAAAGATTGTTTGCAATAGTGTTAGGTTGCATTATAAGTAAATTTAGGAACTAACTAAATTGAAAAAGGCAAATAGTTATTATGTTCTATTTAGTTCCATAGAGAAATCTAGTCATTGTGAATGGAATATTAATGGTCTCTATATTATATGGAGCATATATATATATATATATATTCAGTGTAAAATTCATTATCGTATTTTATTTTAATGAGATGCATGCAATGTATTATTGAATAGAGATTTAAAAATGGATTGATTAGTGTATATGGAAAATGGATAGAGAAACAATATGTTATTATATTAAAATGATTGAATGTTTTAAATAGAAAATTGAATGAGATGTAAGATTTGGTTAGGAAATGGAAAGAGTTTACTTGCATGGATTTGTGTCAATTTAAAAGTAAATTAAGAAGTTGTTTTATTGATGAAGCAATCAATTATGTTATTTATTAATTTCTATTTAGATTAATTGAATCATTGTGATTGGATTATGAAAGAGATATGGATTTAGTATATCCAAAAGTAGTATTTTCCTCATGCTTATCTTAAAAGATTTAATTCTTTGTATTCAGTAAAAGGAAGTAAGTTTAATTGTTTTAGATTTCCAATAATGAAAAGGGAAATAGGGGTTATGATTATTTTAGATGATCTACTTATCATGTCTTTGACTTTGTCAACACTACCTATTGAATGAGTATGGATTTAGGAAATTCAAATATTAGATTTGATTGATGACTTGAATGCTTTTGTTGCTATGTCGTCAAGTTGCATTGTTGGTTTTGAGATTTAGTGTTAGTCCTAAATTATAAGTCTTCCAGAAGAACTAAGAGGATAAGGGTTGTTGAATCTTTATGCCATCCAGTTGTTTTTTCCTTGGGTAGTGCATGTTCAGTTTTACCCGATTTTCATGAACGGGGATGTTTGCACCTCCTTGGTTTAGGAGCGGATTATGGGATCCGTGTCTCCTTGTATGGAGTGACCTTGTTATGTGGTTTCATCTTGTTGCCTCCTGTGAAAGGAGTGGACTATGTGTTGTTGCCTCCAAGATGTTTGGAGTGGGATCTTTTGTTACCTCCTATGAAAGGAGTCGACTATGTGTTGTTGCCTCCAAGATGTTTGGAGTGGGATCTTTTGTTACCTCCTATGAAAGGAGTGGACTATGTGTTGTTGCCTCCAAGATGTTTGGAGTGAGATCTTTTGTACCTCATGTGAAAGGAGTGGACTATGTGTTATTGCCTCCAAGATGTTTGGAGTGAGTTTCTATTATTTGTATACTCCTTGTGTTGGAGTGGATTATGATGCCTAGTTGGTATGCACTTGTGGTTTCCTTGGTGGATTGTTTGGATGTGTGTTGTCGAATAGAAGAGTGGCTTCTGTTAGGCGCCAGAGCCCAAAGAGGTAAACTGGATAACCTTCAGGAGTGATTTAAACAAGTGATAATTAAAATAATGTACTTAGAAGATTAGGACTAACTTCACATTAATCAAGATAATTTAATCCTCACTCATAGACACAAGGGCTTGTTTAGACTTGGGATGAGTGAGAAGGCCTGGAATGGCAAGATCAACTATCTAGTTCTTGCGAGAGGTAGTTGATTCCACATGAGTGAGTATGAGTGCCGGGATTCGGTTGAGGCCACCAGGATTACTTGTGCCGGAGCCTATGAAGAATGCCCAGAGGAGATCTCATGACAAACCTTGTGATAACACTCTATCTATGACAACTATTGTTAATTGTTTTATGTGTATGGTTCTGTGAACATACTTGATTATTATTATGTCTGGAAGCAATGTGACCTATGTCAGTGATGTTGGAGTTGTACTTGTATTGTACTTGATTTGTACATGTATTGTATTTTATTCGTACTTGTATAGTGAATGAGTTGTACTTGTTAATTCATTTGGTTGGTTATAACAGTATGAGTCAGTATGAGTTTGCCTTTGGTTAGAGGTAGTAGATCTTTGTCCATGTTACTTTGTTACTATCTCCTAGCATGAGGGGTGGGCCTTCGGGTACCACATTGGTTGGGTGGAAGATGCACCAAAACCGTTGGGTCCCCATCTATCTTCAGTACTTGGTGGCAAGACATCCAGATGGACAGCTCGCGGTTCTTGTTATATTATCTTGTATTGTAATATTTTAATTTGTATAAGTTATTTTATCCCTCTTATGATTATGAGGTGGAGTTATGTAATTGTAATCTTATGTACTATTGCCTCATTCTGGGAATGAGTGATGTAACTATTGGATTAAGATAATGTTTATGAGATTGTATCTTGGTTGATTATCTTATTATGTTATGTGGTATTCTTATGATGTATGATGTTTATATCATAAGGTTCTTATGGTTATGGTTATATGTAATATGTATGTGTGGGTTTAAGTAATCCTAACCTTGTAGCCTTAGAGGTTGTTGTTAATTAGTAAGTGAATGTGTATGGTAAATGCACTTTATAAAAAAAAAATTAGTTCGCTTAAGATGTTAATTGCAACTTCCTTTAAGGTTACTTGGTGGGGAATTACAACTGAAGTAGAGTACAAGGTAGTCGTTGCAATAACTTATGAATTAATATGGCTTAGATGGCTTCTTGAGAATCTTCAACATCCACAACCTAATCCAACAATTATATATTATGATAATAAAAGTGTAGTGAAAATGTTTAAGAATCCATTGTTCCATGCTCACACATAACATATTGAAGTACACCATCACTTTATTTGTGAACATGTTCTCAATAAGGAAATTGAACTAGTCTATACACCAACCAATGAACAAATTGCAGATATTTTCACTAAACCTTTGAGCAAGGATAAATTTGTATACTTTAAAGAAGGTATCAATGTTAAATGTTCCTCTTTTGTAAATGGGTAGCTAATAAAACTATTTATTATAGGTGACCCCATCATCTAGTTGACTTATTATGTGATAAAATAAAATTTATGAAAGGGTATTAAAAAATTATATTTAATCACACTTAACATAGTTGTTACCAGATTTAATTCACTTCTTTGCTTCAAATAATATTAAGCATTCACCTTAGTGAACAGTTATGGTGTAACAGATTTAACCCTTATTCTCTCTTGTATTTTCCATGACTGAGCAGGAGGAAGAAGGGCAGAGGTGGTCAAAAACTTGCTTTGGTCTGTGCAGGGATCAATCACTAGTATTGAGGAATTTATCTCATTTTGAATGCCAGGTACAATGAATTTACAATAGGAAGTGTCCTGGAATTCGGTATGACAACAATGTTTGTTGTTTCTTTAAGCAGTTTGGAACAATAAGAAAGTGAGAGCATGCGAGATCTGTTGATGTTTTCTTGTTGGACAATCTTTCATATTAACTACCTTAATCGCCGCTGCATGAATTTACTACTTTATGTGAATCATCTCTGCCTTTTAAAGAGGGAACAAGATAGGGTACGAAGAAGACTGTGTGTAATAGTCATACATGGACGATGGAGGTAGTATGGATAAGTTTGGTAAATGAGCCATTTGGAGGTGTACGTAAACATGTGCAAATGGCATTGCATTATTTAATGTTGTGTGCATCGTGCCTGGCAAGAGGACATCTTTTGAATTGGTAAAAGAACGTTAGGATTTAGTAGTTGAGCATCTTAATTTCATGCTTCTCAAAATCTTGTGTGGAAATTTCAAATCACTTCGAGTTTTTTACAGCAGCTTATTTGACAAGTCCCTTACTTATAACTAAGGTTTCAAGGTCACATAATCAAATATGATGCCACATCAGCATGCTTTTTGTCGAGGTGTTCTAAAAGGCCCAAAAAAAAGTGAGACCGCGTGCACTAAATCATGTTTTATTGGTGTGCTGATGTGGCATCACATGATTTGTTGCTTTTTAGATTTAAGGAATACATTTCATTTAATTATGGGTAGTTATCATCAACACTAACAACTATAAAGTCACAACTATTGGTCCAATATTGTTAAAAATATTAGGCATTATATCAACAAATGCTATAACAACTATTGGAACATGCTGAGATCCTCTCCCCTATCAAATGGTTGGAGCTGAAGGTTTTGAGGAAGATTGTGTTGCATCATTGATTTTTAGCAAGTAAATGCAAAAAGGGGATGTGAAAAGTGAATGATTGGTTCAGTTAGTATTTTGAAGTTTAGAGATTTGACATTGGTAAGTTAATATTTAAATGTCTTTTTTGTTTAAGGTATTAAAAGACATTTTTTTTAAAGAAGAGAAGCTGGTTATTAGTTATTTGTTTGGAAGAGATTTTTTTTTAAGGAGATTAAAGGATATTAAGATGCAATTTCATGAGTTAGTCATTTTAAAATAAAAATATCATGTTATATTGTGTTTGGACTTTCAGGGTCATCTTTGTTATACTTGATAATGCTTCCAAACAACCACTTGCAGCATTAAATGGGCAAAGTGTAATAGGGTCATACTGGATGTTGGTGGTAGCAGAGGATGGATGGATTTCCATCATCTCTAGTCAATTTTTCACTTTGAGATGGTGCTTTGAATGAGAAGCATTTTTGCTTTCCTTTTAGCTTTCCTTGTTGGTGCTAATGGTTTTGAAGAATACATATATTATGAAGTTTGATTTTTGGAGACAAGTAAGGGATTTAGTGTTGAAACTCGATATAGATTGTTGTCTAGCGAGTTCAGAAGGTTGTGATCGAGAATTATAATCGTACGAGGGTCAAGGGGCAACTTGATGGATCTCTATGAGTGTAGAGCTCAGTATGGATTATTGTTCAATAATTTGAGAATTTGTGATCCAAGAGTTCTAAGAAAATAGAACCCAGGAATTAAGCTTAGAGCTACACCCTTTCGAGGATCATGAGACAACTTGATGGAGTTCCACTTGATTCGGGATTTGTTTCTTCAAAGAAAGATCTTCTCAAGAATGTGGGTCCCTTGGCAAGGTGAATTTTGTGATTTTAGGGATACATTTGTAGGAACAATGTAATAAAGGGGGAATGTTAGTATAGTTACATTGTTTTACAATTGCTTAGGTAACGATTCAATTATGCAAGTTAAAAATTTACAATTGAGATAACTATAAAATGTAACTCTCCCTTCTCTTTATTCAAATTCACTTATGTGCCTCAAATAATATTAAGCATTCACCTTTCAATATTATAGTTATTATATTACTATATTGTACAATTATTTGAACTTATATCTATGGTAGAACATCTATAATGTGATCATCCAAAAGTGGTGTCTAGGTGATAATCCCACTCAACACCCAAATTCCTCTAATCTAGTTTTATTGTGACACCTTGGAAGAACACAAATCACTTGGTCAATATTAATAAGAAAAACACTTCCACTTATGCTTACACAACACGTTACACACAATAAATAGTCTCAAATACATAACATACAAAACTAACTTATACTAGTTTTAAAACTCTACACAACACATCAATCAACAATACATACCACAACTAATAAGAACAAAATCATAACACTTAAATTCAAAATGATTTTATATAATATATTTAGTCTCTATTCTCTATTTATATATAGCTACTATCTTTTTTTAGTTTTTTCTTGGTTAGTTTTAAATATCTTATAGATTAATAGAAGGTAGAATGATCAATAAAGAAAGAACAATTCTTATATTGACAAGAATCCTAAAAATATGCTTTATAAACAAACCTTTTTGGTAAATTAATGAACATAAAAAATAAGAAGAAGAGATAAAAACAAAAAACAATAGTTTTAAAAACATACTATCATTGAAATTAAAGACAAAGTATAATTTTATTTTTAAAATAGACAACTTAACAACTCATAATAATCAATTTGTTTAAAATATAGAAAATAAATAATCATAATCATATTCTTTTCCATCATATGATAGTCATTAGGAAAATGTATAAATAGTTTTTTTATTAAATATTGTAAAGATAAATATTTTTCCATCATGTAAATACAAAAGTAATTTTTTTATAGTGAGACAAATTTATTTATATGTATTTTTTGGATTTTATTATAAACTATTTCTATAATATAGTATTATATAGATATCAACATTTTTACTTTTATTGAGCTATTATAATATTAGGAGGGAGTATATATCTAAATAAAAAATCATCACTTGATTAATCTATTATAAATAGGGAATCTAATCAGTTGAATTTGCCTCACGATCTTATAGAGAATTCAAACAAAAGTAAATGGCGTAATTAAAAAAACAAAAGATAAAAAAAACACATAAAAACAAAAATAAAAACTCAAAAATATATTAAACACTAAAATTAAAATTAAAGACAATATAATTTTATTGTTTGAAATTTACCAATTTTGTACATAGAATAAAAAAAGCATCATAATTATATACTTTCTCATCATGTGATAAGCCATTACAAAAGAGGGAAAAAAAAAAAAAAAAAAATTCTTAAATATTGTAAAGAGAATATACTTTACTACCATGTGAATATGAAAATATATTTTCTTATAAAAACAAAAAATTAACATTTTGTTCTTGTAAGACATTTGTTTATAGTCTTTAAATTTTATTATAAATCTTTTTATAATATAATATTATTTAGATCTCCAAATGTTTATTTTTATATAATAGATTATAATATTATAAAGAAGTATAGTTAAACAAAAAAATTATTTTGAAAGAAAGTGATAATTAAATTTACCTACAAGTTAAATATGATCGAATTAAACTTAAAAAAAAAAAAAAATAGTAATATAAAACGTAATAAAAAATATTCCATCGGCCAGTTAAATTATAACACTCCAAACACCATCATCTTTCATATGCTAATTTAATTTCCATGAATGAGCTGGAGAGAAAGGTACTACGGTATCACGTAGTTTTCTCCTGATCGTTCATAACCCGTGAACCTACCATAACGACAAAATATCCTTCATAGACTAAATTCGTTTTAACATCCCTTTTTAGACTTTAAGCAAGCATGACTTTAATAATATAATTGAAATTTATCTTTAAGCAACCGTGACTTCTGGCCAACGTCGGTTCGGCAACCACAATCGATAGCTGATACGCTTTCGCTTTAAGACTGAAAAATTAAACCGACTGCAGAAATATTCCGCCGGGAAATTTCAATTTCTGTCGTATTCAGAGCGAGAAAAGTCAGAAAGAAGTTTATTTAATATGGACTGTTCCTGTAAAACTTCAACATCCGAATTCCAGATTAAATAGTTGTCCAGTTGGGCGTGCTGTGTTGTCTTAAGCGCAGAAACCATTTGAAAACAGTTACCATGTCGTCACTGCTTTTAATTAATGTTAACTTTAGGCCTGGATTGGGGTTAGATGGATCAGTCGGTGTTGAGTATTAGTCAGGCTTAAATTTTGGAGGTTAATGTGGTAAATCAGATGATTAAGCCAGAAGATTCAATGTTATTTAAGAGCTCGCCTAACTTTGTCGGGCGGGCTTCCAATTCCTGCGAGTAGAGACTAAGAAAAAGACTAAAAATTTGAATGACAGTTCCTCGGGATAGTTGCAGACATTAACAGTCCAACACCCACAAAACGATGAAGGCTGTTTTGTGGCACAAGTGAAGTAGAAAGCGGGGCAAACATTAGGTCAGGTGGTAAATCAGAAAGCAATTAGCACTACGACACGCTAAGATATAGGTGGGCTTTCGTTAGGTAAGAATGTGACTCATTGCTGGAAAGCAAAGCTTAACTGTTTGTCTTCGTTGCCTCGGGCGGTTGCGCGTGATTTCATTTAACGCTTTCACGATTACCCATCACCATTCCAGTTATATACTTGTGATCCCAAACATATTTATCTTTTCTTTCCTTTCTGTTGTTTCCTTTGCTATCCTTGAGGAAAGTGGGAGAGATTAATGGATGCTGGTAGTGGTGATGCTGCTGCAAGCATCTGGCGGTAACAAACACCGTTGGATAACTATCTTAATCTGGTAAGAAAACTAAACGCTCTAAAAGTTCTCTGGTGCAGATTCAATGATAAGTAAGTGTAATTTAATGTAGAGGAAAATTATGGGTGGTGCAGGTGTATATTCATTCGGCATAATCTTGAAGAAGCAAACTGTTCAGAATCTCAAAGGCTGTGCTGCTGTGTGTTAGCAATGAGTACAAAGCTTCATCAGAAATTGGTTGAGGATATACGCTTGCAGAAACGACTTCTGGGCCTCATCGACGAGCGCAATAGCGTTAGCAAAGAGCAGCGGGGATCTTATCGCGTTCAGGCTCCTCGTCACGGTAAGGATGTATATTTCGTGTGTATATGAACGTCTGTACAGAGTCGGGAGATATTCATTGTTTATATCCCGTGTGTAATGATAATGTATGAATGGCAGAAGTCGAGGTACATGAGAAGCGACTTGTCAATGTCCGGTCCAGTTGGGAAGATGACGGGGACAAACCATACGTAAGCTCGCTCATGCGTTCAAATTGTGATCTATTTTGGCACCTAATTTTCATTTTTGTATTGGATGATGAAGAAAAAACAAAGAAACAAAATCTTCTTTTCTTCAAGTGATGTTATAAAATGGGTTGGAATTTTGCATTTGGGTGCGTAGGCGTGGGATGACAGGCGGAACAGTAGCAGGCGTAGAAGGGACGCGAGAGATGCGTCCAGGGGAAGACATGAGCTGGGACTTGCTGCACATGAGACACACACATCTTCCAAACCAGTTAAGCCTCTGCCAGATTTGGCAATCTGTTACTATTCTAATACTAGTATTTCAGATTATCATCGTCAGCAACAAAGAGAAGAAAGGTACAAAGTCAATCCAATAAACAAAAATGCCGCGGCATCCAGCGGAATTGGCGCCCGGCATCAGAATGCAAATGATGAAAGGGTTCCTGGCGCCTTCACCAATTCCATGCACATTCTTGCTGCTTATAATACTAATTCTAATAGTATCAGAAAATTTCAGGATCACCGCCGCCACAATCGATCTCTCGACCTGGGCGAGGTCGATGTATCAGCTGTTCATAACAATGCACAGACAACCTCTTTTATACAGATTTCTAAAGACGCGCTGAAGCTCGGTGATATTTTGAAGAAACAACAAGGTAACGGAGACAGGGATTTGTTGAAGGGCACCATGGATTTAGAGGAGTCCCTGCGGATTTTGGCCAGGCTTCAGAAGTCTACAGGAAGTCTTAAGAAAGTGGAAAGGCGCCGACAGTCTGTGGATCTCAAGGAATTGTTGCCGTTTTCCCAGCAGCAGGAGGCGGAGGAGGAGGCTCCCAGGCGTTCCTTTGACGGATGGAGGGAGCCCCCCAGGCTTTCGTTAGATGGCAGAGAGTTTGGGAAATCGTCGAATCGGGATCTGAGGGATGCCATTCGAGCTAGCCTTAATAGGCAGAAATTGCTTTATGGTAAGGGTACTGATAACATCAATTTCAGGCCTTCCGATTCAGATTCTGTGCCGAATTCGGGAGTTTTACAGGTGGTCAGTAAGAAGAGAATTCCTAATGTTATTGCTCGACTAATGGGCTTGGACGAGATGCCTTCAGATTCATTGTCCCTGCCGGCTGATGCAGTTCCGAGTAGAGTTGATTCAAGCAGATCCTTAGAGGGAGGAAGAGGATTAAAGCCCGAGAAGCCGAGGCTGCAGGAATCGATTCGTCAACCAAGTCTGCAAATTGTGCAGCCAAGGGATTTTGTACGCAAGGATGTTCATGTTAAAGCGGAAGAGGACGACGACACCATCATGGCCGCGCTTAAACGAATGAAACAGCAGGTTCCACCCAAACCGAGCTTTCAAGAGGAGTTGTCTGAGAAATTAAAGCGACTGCATTCTGTGGAGAGCCCGCAACAGGAGCGCAAAACATTGAAACAGATTCTGGAGACCATGGAAGTAAAAGGGCTTTTACGGCCTGGCGCCGATCAATCCAAGCAAAAGGTGGAGGATGATCTAACTCACAGGGAGACCGTAGTTTTGAAGCCCGTGACCACGAGGAGAGCGCAGGAACTACAAGAAAAAGTGAAGCCCAGCAAGTCCAGCAATAAATCTGTTGCCAAGGAACCATCTTCCCAATCTGATATAGTTATTATAAAGCCTTTGAATGCTGATTCCAGCGCAGGACAGCGGCACGCCCAGAGCCCGTTAAAAGCAACAGAATTGCATCCAGAGATAAATCCTGTCAAGAGCACCGAAGCCAAGAAGAAGAACAAAAGCGCGAACAAATCTGAATTGGGCAAACCGGCAAATGACGGACAATCCAAGAAGAAGAACAGCTTAAGCAATCCTGAGGGCACTCTTAAATCCCCAAAGCAAAGGACTCAAAATGGAGCGGCGCAGAAGCATTCTAAGTCACAAGTTCCTCCTCCATCTCCTGTTTTGCAGGAGATTAAGCAGAGGAGGAGCGACAGAATTTCCAAGGTCAATAACAAGAAGGTGCTATCAAAACCAGAGAAACAGAAAGCAGTCCGTAGTAAGGCGAAAGAAAGCGTCTCAAAGCCGCCTCGTCCCGCCTTGCGTCCAGCACCCACAGATCGAATTTCGTCAAAGGTTCATGGTAAACATGCGACTCCAATTCCTGTTCAACCCATTAACCAAAACGCTTCCACAGTCGATATGGATGATGATACGAATGAGGCAAAATCTCAATTGCCCTTCAACAAAGACGCAACCCCTGAAAATCGTAACGTAAGTTCTTTTAATTTCTCCTTTGTACTCTGTTTTTTTCTAACTAGGGGAGAGGATCCGGTAGTTGTGCACCCTAACTTCATGCTTCTCAAAATCTTAAGTGGAAATTTCAAATCACAATTTTTTACAGCAGTGTACTTGGCAAGTCCCTTGCTTATAACTAAGGTTTCAGGGCCACATCATCAAATATGATGCCACATCAGTATGCTTTTTGTCAAGGTGTCCAAAAAGATCCAAAAAAAAAGTGAGACCAATACTTGTGAATTCACAGCATGTTTTATTGAACGTTGATGTGGAATCACATGATTGGTTGCTTTCTAGATCAAAAGAATACATTTTGTTTAATTACGGATAGTTATCATCAACACTAACAACTTTAAAGTCACAACTATTAGTTCAATATTGATAAAAATATTGACCATTATATTAACAACTACTATCACAACTATTGAAACATGCTCAGGTACTGGGTCCTCTCCCCTACCTAATTCCTAGAAAAGTGTTCTGTTTTTAATCACACAGTCCTCTATTAAATGCCACAATAGTTTCCTTAAATGCCATTAATGATTGGTGCAGGTCAAAAGCTTGCAGCCCGTTACCCAAGACGAAATTTCAGAGTCTGAATCATCGTCAGGAAGTATTCAGCATAATAATAGCCCTGAGGATTCAACGAGTCCAATCGCTGTATTAAAAACGCCAGCAGAAGCAGACGCTCTCCAAGATGATGAAGAAACTGCAGACGATGAAAACGAAGGAGAAGAAGATTTATCGTCTTTGCCAAACCATCTGGAAGGTTAGTGATTGACTCTGCACTTACTTACAGGCTAATCCATACGTGCAAACATTTGACATTATACTAGACATTTTTATCATTTACCGAGACACTAAACGCAAGCTGATCAAACATGGGTATTAATTTTGTGTTCTGCAGGTTCTGACGACAGCAACAATAAATCTTCTGACGATGGCAAAAACCTAAGTTTTGCAGTGTCAGATGAAGACCCAGACCCGTCAAATTATGCCAGCGAAAAGGAACTGATGTCCGCCGGGGAAATGAATTACAAAGATTACGTTCGGCAAATATTGACGAGAATTCCCCCATTCATGAACGCCGAGGCCGCAGAACTGACAGAGCTGTATCCTCGACTATACTTCAAGCTAGAAGAACAAGATGCGGCGTCAATTTCAGGCCAGGACGACCTAAAACAGGAGCATCCCGATGACGCTCTGGAGCGGCAGCTTGTGATGGATTGCATCAAAGAGTTATTGAAAAGAAAGGCAAGGCTGCGGTTGCAAATGAAGCAACCAGTGAAGTTATCAAGAATGAAGAGGGCTTCCATGGGCTTAAATAGAAGGAAAAACATTCAAGAATTAGTGCATGAGCTGAGTGATGACATTGGAGAGCTCATGGCTTATCACAGTCCCCAGCCTTCTCACAACAAGCTTGGGGGTGATTTTGTGCAGAGTGCTCTAAACAAGGATCTTAATAATGGTAATATTGGTGTGAACAGTATTTGGAATCCATCTTGGGACAATGGCCTGTATGGAGAAGACGAAGCCCAAGAAATTGGGAGAGATGTGGAGAAGCTTATCTTCGATGACTTGTTAGAGGAGGTTGTTCTGCAACTGTGGATTTCTCCAGCAGAACTCTGTTCAGGCTAAAGCATAATTTTGAGGCCCCAAGCAAATCAAAATGAAGCGCTATTATGTGTGCAGGCTTTCTTAACTATATACATACTGTTGTGTTATTCAAGTGCCTCAAATGTATACCATAAACCGAGGGCTTGACTGTACACCTGCATACTTTCATGGCTGTATGCCTCTCCATTTTCATTCTTATATTCTTTTTTCTGTACATCCCGACTTGAATATGTTTTCAAGACAACTCTCAAGGGATTGCAAATTATATATCAACTGGTCATATACATATAATACTTGTACGCTATTATTTTATGATCTAAGTATATTTGACCTGCAAATATACATGATAGATCATATATGCAGATCTGTATTTCATTTTTTTATTGGTTTCATCTCATCTGAAAGAACAAGGGAGCAAAATACATATTAGTTAACTGTCCACCCTTTTGTTGTTCATTGGTCAACATTTTGCAAGTGGGTTATAAAACTATTTTATTATGTTTATCTGAATATATAAAATATATATTTGAGTCTTTGACTCTGCTGTGGCAAAAAGCATATACAAGAAGTATATTCGAGGCAAATTTGAGCACTTTCTAGGTTCTCAGAATTTCTAAAATGAGACAGTTTAATAAAAAATAAAAAATGAACGTGTTAGAGCGAGTATGATTGACATATACTAACTTCCAACCCATCACAAATATCTTGCATTTTATAAATATTTTTACATAATAGTTTTCTTAATTATATAGCTGAGTATTATTTTTCTAATTGGAAATCTTAACTATATTAAGAGGGGTTCTTTTTTAGAAGGTAGTGTTCTTTTGTATGATGAATTTCAGAAATCAATGACATTTATTCAGAGGTATATGATGGCTTACCATCAACCACATCTAAGTAGAACATATGTTTGAAGTGTGTAGAAAAAATATAGAAATTGCAATGTCATGGGTAGTTCCAACATGTATGGTAGATAATTTGTTTCCCCTAATATCATACAAATTAAATTGTTGTTTGCTTTATAGTGAAATGAGATGACTATAAATAAAGTCATCTTTGTGAAGATTCTCTTAATTGGTAGCTACTAGGTGCTCATGTGTTGTGAAGAGGTATGATGTTTTTGAACTAGGGTGGTTTGGAATATTTTTTGAAGATTTTCCTTTGAAAAGAAAATGCAAATGACTATAGTATGAATCGTGTAGTAGGTCGATCCTAAATCAAATTTGTTGTCGTCAATAAAATATGATGTGTGTATCCTTTAGGGATCTTAGCTTGGTCCCATTTCATCTTCCTACACTACCTTTGGAGAGCACACATTATAGATCATTGCTGCACTAATTTAGAACATCAACTTGGTTAATTAATCAACATAATGACCCTTCTATCACTTTAAACTTTATGTTTGATGAAAATAAATTTTAGAAACTATGGAATAAAGGGAAACCATGTGTAGACATACTCTCCTTTCAAACTGTAGGACATAACTCGCATCCATGAAGAAATGTAGATCAAGACATGTACCATCCTCCTTTGTTCCACATAGGGGTTCAAAAGAGGGATGTACACAAATTGGTGTTGTTTTTGTCAGAAAAAACATAACATTGATCAACTCTTGTAGGACCCTAGTACGGTGAAATTTTTGTTAGTATTTTTAAAATCGTAATGGTCAGAAGTTAACTAACAGTATGTAGTTGATGCACAATTTTTGTGATAAATTTTTAATGAATATTTGATTTTTTACTAATTTTCGGAGTGGACACTTCTTGAAAAATAGAATTTTGGCCGTGCTACCCCTACAAAATTTGGAAATTAATTGATTTTTTTTTTTTTTTCATTTAAAATTTGTAGAATGGAGTCTAGTTTCTAAAAATGTAATTTATTTGAAAATTCGATGAATGGTTGATTTATAATGAAAAAAACCAAAAACTTCTTTTTGGCAAAAAAGAGACATAGAAACAAAATAAATTATGGATGAAAGACTTAACATTGTTAAAAAGTGAAAAAAATTACATCATTGGATAGCTAAGAGAGAACCTAACATTACCCATGTGTTTGATTTTTTCAATATTGAACCACATGCAATCTTGACGGTGAGCACGAACCCGATTATGTGAAAAATTATAGAATTTGCAAAAATATGTATCTGATCATTGAGAATGCCCTCCAAGCCTTTTAGGTTAGTATTCCAAGGAAAATACCAATCCTAAGGTTTGGAGATTCCCAAAGCAAGATATAACGCGCACACGTCATAACGCGCTCACGTTATATCTCAGTTTTGACATGTTTTGTGAATGCATTTTTTGCATTTTGTGAATACATGAACAAAACGCGAGTGTGTTATAACGCGCTCGCATTTTGGCCTACATTGAATTTTTTTTCTCTTTTTTCTTGTTATCTTTTAGGGAAACTATATATATAAGTTGACATTTACATATGGAAATTTATTTTCTTATACTTTAAGTTATATTTCATTTATATAGACAGGTTGGTTGAGAGTGGTTTCAGATCTCTAGAAGGTATAATGAAAATTCTAGTTTTTGGAAGATCTTTAAAATTTCAGACTTAGTGGGTGATCCCACAATAGTGGTTTACAATTTTTGGCCAAACTGGACACTGCAATTATTACTTTTAACTAAATCTTCATATTCAGGAACCTCTAGCAGCTAAACCGCGAGGAATTTGAAGATGATGCAAACTAGAGTCTCATCACATTTTGTCTGTAGATTTTAAAAATATTTTTTTCAAAAGTTTTGGAATCAGATTGCAATTTTTTTCCCATCTCCCACGAAAACTGGTTTTTTTTAGAAAACAACATTTTTAAAAAGTGACGCTCACCGTATACAACATAACTTTTTTTGTATGAAGGATAAAATTCTAATTTTTTCGAATTTATATTTGTAACTACACTATCTAGCACTTTCATTTGGTCTCGAAGTTTTTTATTGAATATTTTTTCCTTAATCAAATTTCAAAGTCAAACTAATTGCAATTCAGACATAGGTGGACTGTATACAACATAACTTTTTTTGTATGAATCGAAATTCAATTTTTTTTTAATGGATCAAGGATATCAATACCCAGTCTCAACATATTTAAAAAAAAATTATTTTGATAATATGCTATTTTTTCACATGTGGAAAACAAAGAGCTTGACTTTCGGTGAAAAACCTATGTTTAATAAAACTAAAAAAACACATACATAATAAAACCAAAACATATTAAAGTTTAATTTGTTGGATAGCTCATTCTGAGGACTACCATCTTCCAGTTGGGTTTGTGAAGTCTCCTCCATTTTCATCCTCAACCCAAGCTTCGAAGGGCAAAAATCTGCTAGAATTTGGTGGAAGAGGGGGAGAAGGGCAAAAAAGGGGGGTTCGAACGAACACCCCTTCGAACGAACCCCCCTTTGCTCGAAAGGGTGAAGGGGTGTTCGTTTGAAGGGGGGTTCACTTGAACCCCGCCTTTTTTTGAATTTTCCATTCATTTCTATGAAGAAACATGACATCATAGGGTTTGAGCGAACCCACCATGCAAAAGGGGGTTCGCTCGAACTAGAGGTTCGACTGAATCCCTCTTTTGGATTCGTGCAAACCCCCTAGTTCAAATGAACCCTTAAAAACATGAAATTTTGAATGTGTGAACATTTTTACAAATTTCCTTCCTCATCAAAATTGTACACCATTATTATGGGTTTACCCTAGTCAAATTTCAATAATCAGGAGGTCAAATTTTAGTAGTCAGCAAGTTATATCATCTTTCTCTCTCACTCTCTCCTTCTCTCTACTCTCTATCTCTCCACTCCCTCTCTCTCTTCTAGTTTTTGGAAGATCTCAAAAATTTCAAACTTGGTCAAATTTCAATAATCAAGAGGTCAAATTTCAGTAATCAAAAAATTATATTATTTCTCTCTATCTCACTCATTTTTATCCCTTACACTCTAGACCTCTCTCTCACTATCTCTATCCCTTTTTATGACTCTCTCTCTCTTGATCTCAAGAACTCTCTCTCTCTCTCTCTCTCTCTCTCTCTCTCTCTCTCTCTCCTTTGCCCTCTAATTCTCTCTACCTCACTTATCTCTCCCTCTCTCCCACCTTCCCTCTCTACTTGTCTCTATCTCCCTCCCCCCCTCTCTCTCTCTCTCTACCTACCTACCTCTCCCTCCATCATCCCTACCACTCTCTCTATTTCTCTCTAGCTAACCTCTCTCTCACCTCCCTCTCTCCCTCCATACTTCTCTCTCCCTCTCTTCTTCCCTATCTACTCTTTTCTCCCATCTTTCTTTACCTACCTCTACATCCATCAAACCATACCACTCTCTCTACACCTCTCTCCCTCCCTCCCTCCCTACCTCCCTCATTTCCTCTCTGCTTCTCTCTATCTGCTCTCTCTGGCTCTCCTCCTTCCATCTCCTTGTCTTTTGTCTCCTCCTCCCTCTCTCTCTACCTATCTCCTTCCACCCTCTTTCTCTCTATCTCACCTCTCTCTCTCCCTCACTACATCTCCCTCCCTCTTTCCCTCCCTCTCTACTTATCTATATCTCCCCTCTCCCTCTCTACCTAGCTCTCCATCCATCACAACCTACCACTCTCTCTCTATTACTCTCTATCTCACCTCCCACTCTCTCCATCCATACCTCTCCCTCTCCTTCCCTCTCTACTCTCTACCTCCCTAATCCTCTCTACCTACCTCTCCATCCATCACTCCCTAACACTCTCTCTACACCTCTCTATCTTGCTTCTCTCCCTCCCTCCCTCATTCCCTCTCTACTTCTCTCTCTCTCCTCTCTCTCTCCCTCTCCTTCCCTCTCTAATTATCTTTATCTCCCCTATCCCTCTCTCTCTCACTAGATGTCTCCCTCCCTACCTTTTCCCCTATCTAATCTCTATCTCTCCTCTCCCTCCCTCTACCTCTCTCTCACTCTCTCTCTCTCTCCTCTTTCTCTCTCATCTCACCATTCTCTCTTTACCTCTTTGTAACTCTCCACTTCTCTATATGTCACCATTCTCTCTCTACATATCTTTATCTCACCTATCTCTCTTTACCTCTCCCCTCCTCCCCTCTCTCACCCACCCTCCCTACTTCCCTCTACCTCTATCTCTCTCTACTTCTCTTTATCTCACATATCCCTCTCTACCCGCATATCTCTCCATCACTCCCTACCACACTCTCTCTATTGCTCTCTATCTCACCTCTCTCACACCTCCCTCTCTCCCCCTCCATACCTCTCCCTCTCTTTCCCTCTCTAATCTCTATCTCCCTAATCCCTCTCTACCTACCTCTCCATCCATCACTCCCTACTACTCTCTCTAAACCTCTCTATCTCGCTTCTCTCCCTCCCTTATTCTCTCTACCTCTCATTCTTTCTCTAATTATCTTTATCTCCCCTAGCCCTCTCTCTCCCTCTCTCACTAGATGTCTCTCTCCCTACCTTTTCCCCTATCTACTCTCTATCTCTCATCTTCCTCCCTCTACCTCTCTCTCTCTCTCTCACTCCTACCTCACCCTCTTTCTCTCTCACTCTCTCCTCTCTATCTAACCTTTCTCTCTTTCCGTCTCTATAACTCTCTCCTTCTCTATATGTCACAATTCTCTCTCTACTTATCTTTATCTCACATATCCATCTTTACCTCTCCCTTCATCCCCTCTCTCGCCCACACTCCCTCCTTCCCTCTATCTCTATCTCTCTCTACTTCTCTCTATCTCACCTATCCCTCTCTACCTGCATATCCCTCTATCAATCCCTACCACACTCTCTTTATTGCTCTATATCTCACCTCTCTCTCACCTCCCTCTCTCTCCCTCCATACCTCTCCATTCATATATCCTTCCTTATCTACTCTTTATCTCTTATATCTCTCTACCTCTCCTTCCCTCTCTACTTATCTTTATCTCCTCTTTCCCTCCATACCTCTCCATTCATATATCCTTCCTTATCTACTCTTTATCTCTTATATCTCTCTACCTCTCCTTCCCTCTCTACTTATCTTTATCTCCTCTTTCCCTCCCAACCTCTCTCTCTCTCCCCAATCCCTCCCTCCCCCTCTTTCTCTCTCCCTCTATGAGGGTTGAGGGTGTAAGGTTTAGTGTTTAAGCTATAGGGTTGATATTATAGGGTTAAGTGAATATGGAATAGGGTTTAGGGTTTAGGATATTAGGTATAAAGTTGAGGGTATAGGGTATAGGGATGAGGGATGAGGGTTTAGGGTTTAAGGTATAGGGTTGATGGATAGTGTTTAGGGTTGAGGGTATAAGGTTAAGTGTATAGGGTATATGGATTATGGTTTAGGATATTGGGTATATAGTTGAGGGTATTAGGTTGAGGATATTAGGTTTAGGGTCGATGGTTTAGGGTTTAGGATTTATGTACAAGTTTGAGGGTTGAGGCTGAGGTATAATGTTCAGAGTTGAGGGTATGAGGTTAAGTGTATAGGGTATAGGGATTAGGGTTAAGGGTATAAGGTATAGGGCTTTCCGTTTAAGTTTAGGGTTGAGGGATAATGTTTATGGTTTAGGGTATAAGGTTGAGGGTGTAGGGTATAAAGATGAGGCTTGAGGGTGTAGGGTTTAGGGTTTAAGGTATAGAGTTGAGGGTTAAGGGATAGTGTTCAAGGTTGAGGGTATAGGGCTAAGTGTATAGGGTATAGGGATTAGGGTTTATAATAATGGGTATAGGGTTGAGGGTATTGGGTTTAGGATTGAGGTTTAGGGTTTAGTGTAAAAAGTTGAACGTAGGGTTTAAGGTTTAATTATAGGTTTGGGGGATGATGTTCAGGCCTTAGGTTATAAGGTTGAGACTATAGGGTATATGGATGAGGGTTGAAGGTGTAGGGTTGAGGTATAGTGTTTAAGGTTGGGGGTGTAGGGTTAAGTATAAGGTATAGGGATTAGCGTTTCAAATATTGGACATATGGTTGAGGATATTGGGTTTAGGGTTGAGGGTTTAGGGTTCAAGGTTTAGGGTACAAGGTTTAATGTAGGATTTAGTGTTTAATTATAGGGTTAAGGGTTCGAGGATAACGTTTAGGGTTTAGGGTATAGGGTATAGGGATGAGGATTGAGGGTGTAGGGTTTATGGTTTAGGGTAAGGTATAGGGTATAGGGTTGAAGGTATATAAGTTTATAGGGAATATAGGGTTGAAGGTATAAGGTTAAGTTTATAGGGTATAGGGATTAGGGTTTAGGAGAGAGAGAGGAGAGAGAGAGAGAGAGAGAGAGAGAGAGAGAGAGAGAGAGAGAGAGAGAGAGATATCTAAGAGAGGGTGAAATTGGCAACTATATTGCCAATTTCACTAAATTGGCAAGCCAGTGGGCCCACTAGCTTGCTATATGGTGAAATTAGCAACCTAACTTGCCCTATTTGAAAAAATGGGTCCAAGAAATGGGGTCTTCTGTTGATTTACATCACCGTAAGACCCCATTTCTTGGACCCATTTTTTCAAAACAGACCACTACATTACCAATTTCATTGAGTTGGCAAGCTAGTGAGCCCACTAGCTTGCCAATTTAGTGAAATTGGTAACCTAACTTGCCTTGTTTGAAAAAATGGGTCCAAGAAATGGGGTCTTCTGGTGATTTACATCACCGTAAGACCCCATTTCTTGGACCCATTTTTTCAAAACAGACCACTACATTACCAATTTCACTGAGTTGGCAAGCTAATGGGTCCACTAGCTTGGCAATTCAATGAAATTGACAACCTAACTTTCTTGTTTGAAAAAATGGGTTCAAGACATCATCGAGAGACCCCATTTCTCGGTCCCATTTTTTCAAACAGGCCACTACATTGCCAATTTCATTGAATTTGCAAGCCAATGGGCCAACTAGCTTGGCAGTTCAGTGAAATTGACAACCTAACTTGTTTGTTTGAAAAAAAATGGGTCCAAGAAATGGGGTCTCCCGGATTTCTTGGAACCAATTTTTCAAACATGCCACTACATTGCCAATTTCATCGAATTGGAAAGCCAATGGGCCCACTAGCTTGGAAAATCGGTGAAATTAGCAACCTAACTTTCTTGTTTGAAAAAATAAGTCCAAGAAATGGGGTCTCCTGGTGATGTAAAGGGTTAAGGGTTTAAGGATTTAGGGTTTAAGGGTTAAGGGTTAAGGGTAGAGGGGAGAGGGGAGAGAGATAGAGGGAGTGAGAGAGAGACTTGAGAGAGGGAGAGGGGGTAAGAGGGAGACAATTGAGAGAGAGAGATGGAGGGAGTGGGAGAGAGATAGAGGGAGGCAAGGTTAAGGGTGGAGGGTATATGGTTTAAGGTTTAGGCTTACTGGTAGAAGGGACAAAGATAGAGGGATTGACTAAGAGAGAGAGACCTGCAAGAGGGAGAGGGGTTAGGAGGGAGAGGGTTGAGAGAGATCGAGGGAGGGAGGGATTTGGAGAGAGATAGAGGGAGGGAGGGTTAAGGGTATAGGGTTTAGGGTATAGGGTTTAAGGGTTTAGGGTTTAGGGTTTAGGTTCAAGGGTAGAGGGTTAAGGGTTTAAGGGTTTAAGGTTTAAGGGTTAAGGGTAGAGCATTAAGGGTTAAGGGTAGAGGGGAGAGAGATAAAGGGAGTGAGTGAGTAAGAGAGAGACCTAAGAGAGTGAGAGGCAGTAGGAGGGAGAGACTTGAGAGAGAGGGAGGGAGGGATTGGGAGATAGAGGGAGGGAGGGTTAAGGGTAGAGGGTTTAAGGGTTAAGGGTAGAGGGGAGAGAGATAAAGGGAGTCACTGAGAGAGAGAGATACCTAACAGAGGGAGAGGGGGTAGGAGGGAGAGATTTGAGATAGAGAGAGGGAGTGGGAGAGAGATAGAGGGTAGAGGGTTAATGGTAGAGGGTAGAGGGTTTAAGGGTTTAAGGGTAGAGGGAAGAGAGATAGGAGTGAGTGAGAGAGACTTGAGAG
>CM021109.1:477497361-477526351 GCA_007115665.2 Sequoiadendron giganteum
CAAGTCTCTCCCTCCTACCCCCTCTCCCTCTCTCAAATCTCTCTCTCTCTCTCTCTCACTCACTCACTCCCTCTATCTATCTACCCTCTACCCTTAACCCTAAATCCTTAACCCTTAAAACCTCTACCATATAACCTCTATCTGTCTTCAACTCACTCCCTCTCTCTCTCTCAAGTATCTCCCTCCTACCCCTTCTCCCTCTCTCAAGTATCTCTCTCACTCACTCCTATCTATCTCCCCTCTACCCTTAAACCTCTACCCTCTACCCTATACCCTATAACCTTAACTCTCTACCATTTATCTCTCTCCCACTCCCTCCCTCTCTCTCACTCACTCACTCTATCTATCTCTCCCCTCTACTCTTAACCCGTAAACCCTCTACCTTCTACCTCTCTCCCACTCCCTCCATCTCTCTCTTTATCTCTCTCTCTCAATTCTCTCCATCCTACCCCCTCTCCCTTTCCCTCTCTCAAGTCTCTCTCTCTCTCACCCACTCCTATCTCTCTCCCCTCTACCCTCAAACCTTAACCCTTAAACCCTCTACCCTCTATGCTCTATCTCTCTCCCAGTCCCCCTCTCTCTCTAAAATCTATCCCTCCTACCTCCTCTCCCTCTCTTAGTCACTCCCTCTATCTCTATCCTCTATACCCTTAACCTTTAAACCTAAACCCTCAACCCTTAAACCCTCTACCATCTACCCTTAACCTTGCCTCCCTCTATCTCTCTCCCACTACCTCCCTCTCTCTCTATCAAGTCTCTCCCTCTTACCCCCTCTCCCTCTCTCAAGTCTCTCTCTCTCTCTCTCACTCCCTCTATCTCTCTCCCACTCCCTCCCTCCTCTCTCTCTCAACCCTCTCCCTCATACTCCCTCTCCCTCTCTTAGGTCTCTCTCTCCCAGTCACTCTCTCTCTCCCCTCTACCCTTAAGCCTAAACCCTAAACCCTTAAATTTTAAACCCTAAACCCTTAAACCGTCTACCCTCTACCCTTAACCCTGCTTCCCTCTATCTCTCTCCCGCTCCCTTCCTATCTCTCTCTCTCAAGTATCTCCCTCATACCTCCTCTCCCTCTCTAAAGTCTCTCTCTCTCTTACTCACTCACTCTATCTCTCTCCCCTCTACTCTAAAACCTCTACCCTCTACCCTTAACTCATAAATCCTAAAATCTTAAACCTTTAAACTATCTACCCTCTACCCTCTACCCTCTACCCTCCCTCCCTCTATCTATCTCCCACTCTCTCTGAACCCTCTCCCTCCTAACTCCTCTCCCTCTCTTAGGTCTCTCTCTCTCAGTCACTCCCTCTATCTCTCTCCCCTCTAACCTATTGTAAACCCTAAACCCTTAACCCTTAAATCCTAAACCCTTAAATTGTCTACCTCTACCCTTAACCCCCCTCTCTATCTCTCTCCTACTCCCTCCTACCCCCTCTCCCCCTCTCCCCCTCTCAGGTCTCTCTCTCTCTCTCTCACTCCCTCTATCTCTCTCCCCTCTACCCTTAACCATGTAACTTATACATTGGATCTTCAAACCTCATCTATCTCTATCCTTCCCTCCTCTTCTCTACTTCTCTCTAATTCACTTCTCCCTCTATATCTCCCTCCTTCCATCCCTCCCTCTCTTCCCTAATCTGATAACTCTATACCCACAACCCTTAAACCTTTAAAAACTCAACCCTAAACCCTTAACCCTTAACCCTTAAACCCTAAACCCTTAAACCCTTTACCCTCTAACCTCAACCCAATACCCTCTACCCTCAATCCTATACCCTCAACCCTTAAACCCTTAAAATCAAGTAAAATCTCTACCCTAATCCCTGAACCCTGAAACCTGAACCCTCTGCCCTATACATTGGACTCTCAACCCTA
Source organism: Sequoiadendron giganteum (assembly GCA_007115665.2). Taxonomy (NCBI): domain Eukaryota; kingdom Viridiplantae; phylum Streptophyta; class Pinopsida; order Cupressales; family Cupressaceae; genus Sequoiadendron; species Sequoiadendron giganteum. The sequence goes on from CM021109.1 coordinate 477,499,226, forward strand.
ATCTTTCAACCTATATCCTCAAACCTATACCTCAAACTACATTCCCAATTTCACTGAATTGGAAAGCTAGGGTTTAAGGGTAGAGGGTAGAGGGTTAAGGGTAGAGGGGAGAGAGATAGAAGGAGTGATTGAGTGAGAGGGGGTAGGAGGGAGATAATTGAGAGAGATAGAGGGTAGAGGGTTTCGGGTTTAAGGGTTTTGGGTTTAAGGGATTAGGGTTTAAGGGTCAAGGGTTTAGGGTTTAGTGTTAAGGGTAGAGGGGAGGTAGATGAAGGGAGTGAGTGAGTGATTGAGTGAGTGAGAGAGACCCGAGAGAGGGAGAGGGGGTGGGAGGTAGAGACTTGAGAGAGAGAGGGAGTGAGTGGGAGAGAGATAAAGAGTAGAGAGTTAAGAGTAGAGGGTAGAGGGCCCACTAGCTTGCCAATTCGGTGAAATTAGCAACCTAACTTGACCCGTTTGAAAAAATGGGTCCAAGAAATGGGTTCTCCTAGTGATTTACATCACCAAGAGACCACATTTCTCGGACCCATTTTTCAAACAGGCCACTATATTGCCAATTTCATTGAATTGGCAAGTCAGTGGGCCCACTAGCTTGCCAATTCGATGAAATTGGAAACATAACTTGGTTGTTTAAAAAAGATGGGTCCAAAAAAACAGGGGTCTCTTGGTGATGTAAATCATTGAGAGACCCCATTTCTTGGACCCATTTTTTCAAATAGGCCACTACATTCCCAATTTCACCGAATTGGCAAGGTAGGGTAGAGGGTTTAAGGGTTTAAGGGTAGAGGGTGAGGGTTAGGGTTAGAGGGGAGAGAGATAAAAGGAGTGAGTGAGTGAAAGAATTGAGAGAGGGAGAGGGGTAAGGAGGGAGATAATTGAGAGAGATAGAGGGTTAAGAGTAGAGGGTAGAGGGCCCACTAGCTTGCCAATTTGGTGAAATTGGAAACCTTACTTGGCCTGTTTGAAAAAATTGGTTTGAAAAATGGGGTCTCTTGATGATTTACATCACCGAGAGACCCCATTTTTTGGACCCATTTTTTCAAACAGGCCACTATATTACCAATTTCACGGAATTGGCAAGTCAATGGGCCCACTAGGTTGCCAGTTTGGTGAAATTGACAACCTAACTTTTCTGTTTGAAAAAATGGGTCCAAGAAATGTGGTATCCCAATTATGTAAATCACTGAGAGACCCTATTTCTTGGACCCATTTTTTCAAATAGGCCACTACATTCCCAATTTCACTAAATTGGCAAGAAATGGTAGAGGGTAGAGGGGAGGGAGATAGAAGGATTGAGTGAGTGAGAGAATTGAGAGAGGGAGAGGGGGTAGGAGGGAGAGAATTGAGAGATATAGAGGGTAGAGGGTTAAGAGTAGAGGGTTTAGGGTTTAAGGGTTTAGGGTTTATGGTTAAGGGTAGAGTGGAGAGAGATAGAGGGAGTGAGAGAGACCTAAGAGAGGGAGTGCGGGTGGGAGGTAGAGACTTGAGAGAGAGAGAGAGAGAGAGAGAGAGAGAGAGATAAAGAGAGAGAGGGAGTGAGTGGGAGAGAGGTAGAGGGTTAAGAGTTGAGGGTAGAGGGCCCACTAGCTTGTCAATTTGGTGAAATTGACAACCTAACTTGCCTTGTTTGAAAAAATGGGTCCAAGAAATGGGGTCTCCCGGTGATATAAATCATGGGGATACCCCATTTTTTCAAATAGGAGACTACATTGCCAATTTCACTGAATTTTCAAGCCAGTGGTCCCACTAGCTTTGCAATTCAATGAAATTGGAAACCTAACTTGCTTGTTTGAAAAAATGGGTCCAAGAAATAAGGTCTCTCAGTGATGTAAATCACCGAGAGAGCCCATTTCTTGGACCCATTTTTTCAAATAGTTCACTAAATTTCCAATTTCACCTAATTGGCAAGCTAGGGTAGAGGGTTAAGGGTAGAGGGGAGAGAGATAGGAGTGAGTGAGTGAGAGAGAGACTTGAGAGAGGGAGAGGGGGTAAAAAGGGGAGACTTGAGACAAAGAGAGAGAGGGAGGCATGTGAGAGAGATAAAGGGTAGAGGGTAGATAGTTAAGGTTAGAGGGAAGAGAGATAGGAGTGAGTGAGTGAGAGAGAGACTTAACAGAGGGAGAGGGGGTAGGAGGGAGAGACTTGATAGAGATAGAGGGTAGAGGGTTAAGAGTAGAGGGTTTAAGGGTTTAGGGTTTAAGGGTTTAAGGGTTTAAGGGTTAAGGGTTAAGGGTTTAGGGTTAAGAGTAGACGGGAGAGATAGAGGGAGTGAGTGAGAGCGAGAGACCTAAGAGAGGGAGAGGGAGTAGGAGGTAGAGACTTGAGAGAGAGAGAGAAACTGAGATAGAGATGGATGAGTGGGAGAGAGATAGAGGGTAGAGAGAGATTTCTCTAGTTATGGTGGGAGGGAGACTTGAGAAGAGGGGGAGGCCTAGGAGGGAGAGACATGAGAGAGAGAGAGAATGTGTTATCTAATTAGGGTGGGAGGGAGAGAATTGAGAGAGGGGGAGGGGGTGAGAGGGATAGATTTGAAAGAGAGGTAGAGATGGAGAGAGAGGGGGGGGAGAGAGAGTTATGTAGTTAGGTTGGGATTGAGAGACTTAAGAGAGGGAGAGGGGATGGGAGAGGGAGACCAGAGAGAGATGTATTTCTCTAGTTAGGGTGGGAGGGAGAGACTTGGGAGAGGGAGAGGGGGTGTGAGAGAGACCTGAGAGATAGAGGAGGGAGAGAGTTCTCTAGTTAGGATGGGAGGGAGAGACTCGAGATATGGAGAGGGTCTGGGAGGGAGAGAGAGGGAGAGGGACAAATAGGGAGTGGGAGAAAAATAGATAGAGAGAGATGGAGTTCTCTAGTTAGGGTGGGAGGGAGAGACTTGGGAGAGGGAGAGGGGATGTGAGAGAGACCTAAGAGATAGTGGAGAGAGAGGGATTTCTCTAGTTAGGATGGGAGGGAGAGACCTGAGATATGGAGAGGGGTTGGGAGGGAGAGAGAGGGAGATGGACAGATAGGGAGTGGGAGAAAAATAGATAGAGGGAGATATAGAGATAGCGATGGAGAGAGACTGAGGGGGTATGAAGAAGAAACCAGAGAGAGAGAGATGTGTGTTCTCTAGTTAGCATGGGGGGACACTTGAGAGAGGAGGAGGGGGTGGGAGGGAGAGAACTGGGAGAGAGAGAGAGAGAGAGAGAGAGAGAGAGTGTTCTCTAGTTAGGGTGGGAGGGAGATACTTGAGAATAGGGGAAGGGGTGGGAAGGAGAGACCCGAGAGAGGCAGAGGGGACCTAGGAGGGAGAGACCTAAGAGAGAGATATAGAGGGAGTGAGAGATATACGGGTGCTAGCAAGAAGTCGAGTCCACTTTTTGGCCAAAAAGTGGAAGTGTTTTCCCTAATTTTCAGTGTTTGACACATTTGACCTTAAAATTTGAAGCACTTAGAGATGAAATATTCAAAAAAGTCACTAATCATAAAATGTAGTACTCAGAGTCTAGTTTCCAAATTATGTAATTTATTTTAATACTCAGATTGTACAAATTGAGTTTCAATAGGATTTTGTAAAAACCACTATTTAAAAGTCATTTTTTTTACCATACCATGCATGTGTACGACATCCATATTTTGACACGCATAAGGTGACCTAAACTTATCATTTTTTGCAATTTTATTTTTTTTTAAATTGAAAAGAATTGTCTGAAGTTTGTTCTTGTGCAATCCGTTTGTCAAAATGTTATGTTGATCAAAAGTTATTAAAATAGTAGAAAACACTGATATTTAAAGTTTATGGACCAATTTCATTAGAAATTAATTGAAAAATAGAAAAAATAATCCAATTGTAAAAAAAATTACATATTTGAAATCTGCATTGTCTCATCTAAAATGGGTTTTAATTTTGTCAAAAAATTCTACGAAAAAAATCATCAGCCATATGTCCAAACTCGATTTTTTTCCCTAACATTGTTAGAACCTTCAACTTGTAGGTCAAACTAGGTTGAATGCCTAGGTTCAAAATCCCAATGATTTTCTTGAACCAAAATTTGAGGCAAAAACCCAACCACAAAGCTAAAAACAATTCAAATTTTTAAAAATGGGATCTCGTTCTATAATCGGGATCCCGTTTCCTTTTAAATATGTTATTTAAATTTACTGTCAAATTTTATTGTGAAGTCTGCAACTTCACATGTATGGCCAAGAGCAGTAAAATTGGTCTATTTTTCATCAAGCATTTCTTTTTACAGGTGGTGACTTGCTTTTTTGATTAATTTTTTCAAAGGAGAAATCTCATTTTTTCAAAGAAGGAACAAAAGGTCTTCAAATTGCAATATGAATTGATTTTTTCAAAGGAGGCATGAAGAAATTAGTTTTGAGGAACACAAAAGGAATAATTTAGTCCTTATAGGTCTTGAACTTCCAATTTGAATTGAATTTTTTGAAAAATTTCACTATTTACTTTCATTTGTGCTTGAGAATTTTATAATCATGGGAAATAAAGCTCGTAATAAGAGAAGGAAGATATTGACTCCTGAAGAAATTGAAGCAAACAAAGAGGAGAGACAAAGACAAAGAGAAAGAAGAATGAGAATTAAATCAATGAATGATGGGGGAGCATCCAATTCCACAACTATTAAAGATGAAAACATAGAGGAGACCATTGTTGTAGATGAAGCGAATTTGCAAGAAGTCAATTTGGAGAAGAATATGATTATACAAGAAAGTCCTACTATGTCTTCAAATCCATCTTTCAATGATATGGAGAATGTTTCAATATGCACAAATCCAGGTACGTCTTCAAATCCACATGTTAGTGAAATGGTAAATTCGTATGTAGAAATTTTACAAGATGCTGGACTTAACGATGTTGGCATTTATAATATTCAGAGAGATGAAACTTTTATAGAATTTTTTGAAAATGAAAATGAGAATGATCCTTTTGTTGAAAATGAAATTGAGAATAATCCTTTTTATTGAAAATGAAAACAAAAACCGTTTTGTTGATGTAAATGAAAATGAAAACCATTTTGTTGATGAAAATGAAGATGAAAATCTAGAATGTGATGAATTTAATGAAAATACATTTTTAAAATTGAAAGTGGTGTTTTTGATAATCTTCCTAGTCAAATTTCTTTGAGGCAAATAAGAACACATGCAAATAAAATATACAACGAATTATTTTATCGTAAAAAAATTGCAATTCAATGTCAACTAATGATGCAATTGATGAGAATGCAAAAAATGAGGAAAATAATGAAAAGGCTAGGCTTTTTTGTTAAACCAAAAAGAAAAGATCAATCATTAAAACATGCTATGTGTACTGTTGCTAGTGCAATTCAATCTATTGGAAAATATAGTCAATCTAAAGATAAAAATGCAGCAAGAAGAGCTATAACAATTGCTATAGTTAATAAAGCAAGTTTGAATAAAATAATGGTAAGAAATATTAGTGAAGTTTTAAAAATACATCCTAAAACATTTCCAAGAGCGGCAAAAAGAAGAGAAATTATAGAAAATGATCCTATCAACCAATTTTGGAGTTTTAGTGGTCAACTCCTGAGGTCTGATAGGAAATTGAATGTTGAAATTAAACATTTGATTGAAAAATATTCGCATGATAATACTAGGGTTTCATATAATGCTAGAGATGTTTTAAAATTAAGGGTGGGGTCCAAAGTTCGCGATCCTCACCCAAAACACCTATTAGATACAACAAAAACTGAATTTTATAGAAAATTTTGTGGTGATTTAGTGTTACTCGGTAATATTAGAATAAGTCAAAGGTCTTTTGAAAAATGTAAACCGTGGCATGTAAAAATTAATGAGCAACAAATATCTCGTTGTTGTAAAACGCATGTTCAATTTAGTTATTTTTGTGATGTTTTTCGATATATACGTTGTACCATGCATACTAACATGATTATACTGGAATGCAGTATTAATATGCCACCTGAAGCAATAAGGGAGTTTATTTCAAGTTTGTTTTGTGAAAGATCTAATAGTAAATTGTTTTATTTAAGTTATTTTATTTCTAGATAATGCATTGTCTGTGGAAATCTTTCATTCTTAGGAATTTGTATGCATGAAAGTGTTGATAATGATTTTGGACAACAATTAGTAGAAGTTAAAAAATTTAAGAATGTTCACTATTCTTTAAAAGATGGAAAAATAGGAAATAATTGTGATTTAGTTACAAAAAAGGTTAGTGTGCATGCATTCATGAGTGAATTTAAGAATAAGATAGTACCAAAATATATCATGCACTCTCAACATGCTTGATGGCTTGATGGCCAATTTCATGCATGCAGAAGCACATTTCCAATTGGTACTATACTTTAAGTGGTTGATTTTGCAGAAAATTATACTCTAGCTCTGCAAGAGGAAATTCAATCACAGTATTATAATTCAATGCAAGTAGCTATGTTTCTCCATATTGTTTATAGACATGCAGATGATAGCACTGAGGATGATAGAAAATTTCTGAGGGAGTATCATTTTTATTTGAGTGACAACTGATTACACTCATCAGAGTTTGTTCAATACTGTTTCAGTATATTTTATAGACATTTAAGAGAAAGAGAAATCCATATGAAAGAACACCTCATATGGTCAGATAATTGTATGGGGTAGTTCAAGAATGCTTGAATGTTCTATTGGTTAAGTAGGATTCACAAAGAACTTAATGTCCAACATATATGGAGTTTTTTTGAAGCTGGGCATGGTAAAGGAGAACACGATGGAGCTGGTGCGTGTGTTAAAAGAATTCTTGCTAGAGAACAATTAAAATTCAAAGATGCAGTAAAATTTAAAGATGCACATGGGATTGTCAATCGGTGTAATACAATATTATCTACACCTGGTTTGAGTGAGTACTCTAGAGTTCATCGATTCTTTTGGTTGGTTGAAGAAGATAACATTGTACCTAGAGTTGACTGTGACAATCAATGGATCTACTAAATGGAATTCATTTAGGAGTTTGACAACAAGCACATGGACTATCTGGACAAGGGAGCTTGCATGTTTTTGCTAGTTTTGTATCTCAGGAGATTGGGAAGCATGTGAAAATATAGAATGGGTTGAATAGTGGGAGCAAAGATCGTTGACACCTACAAAAGCACATGATCAATATGAAAGAACAATTGAAGAAAACGATCAAGTGTTTGCATTTGAAGACTATGACCGTGTTTCAGACCTTGTACAAGAAGGTAATTTAATTTAATTTATTTCATTTTATTTCACTTTATTAAGTTATCTTGTAATACTAAATTTTTTATATTGATATGCGCAAATTATTAAATCAATTTTTGTTTGTAGGACATGTGTATGCTGGGTAAAAGCACAAAGTTGTGTCACACTTAATAAAGGAAACGACCAATGCTGATCCAACTTTTAAACTTGAATCACTAAAATGTAGCATATATGTTTTGAATTTTTAAATGATGTAAACTAGTAAAATATGTAATTTTTTAGTATATTTTATGTTTGTATTTTTTATAAGAAATTAAAAATTTATTTTAAACTAGTTTTTCATAAATTAACACTATAATTAAGTTGCTGATAAAATGCTGAAAAATGAAGTTGCATGGGACATCAAACTTTTTATAGTAAATTTTATTTTTTTTCTTTCAAATTTTTTGTGTGTATTTATAACTTGAAACTTTAGTGCATGTATATTTTTTTTTCGAATTTTGATAAATATATATTTGTATATAAGTATTAAAATGTGCGTGAATAAAAAAAAACTGTTTCCATCGGACGTCAACATTCATATTAAATATTTATCTAAAATGGAAAAAAAAATTATACCATCTTGAAATAGATTCTTTTATCTAGTGCATCATATTTTTTTCATATTTTTTGAATACCTTTTAGTATTTTTCCTTAGCATGGTAATCAACCTAATATTTTTTGCTGATAACCTATTTTTAGTATAAATAAAATAAAAATAAAAAATAAAAATTAAACTATTAAAATAAATATATTTTTGAAACTACACTTGTGGATCTACAAAAGGGTATTTTTACATTTAAAAAAAAATGTTATTTACATGAGGAGAAGTTATTAAAACTTCAAGTTTTTCAAATATATATTTTTTTTGGTAAATTGGACTCAAAGTGGCGCTCCATATATTTTTAGCCAACAATTTTAGTTCAATACATTGTGAAAGTATCTAACCTAGCTAGAATGAATCTTACTAGGTCATATGTTTGACCAAAATTGATTTTTAGTTAGAAATACTTAAATTTAGTTGTGTTGATATGTTGGTTGAAAGTGTGACACAACTTTGTGCTTTTACCCTGCTGTTGTTGCACCTGAGGGGAATGAAGAGAAAACATTATATTGGTTGGCTCGTTGTGTGGAGAGTAAACATAAGTTAATATCACCTCGAGAAGATGATGATGGCTATCATTATCCAAATGGTACCATGATCCCCTTAAGACATCCCCTTAAGCAAATTTTGATAACAATTTTTTTGATCCCCTTAAGCAATTTTTTAGAACAAGTATTTCATCCCATTAAGAAAATTTTGAGAACTTATATGATGATTGTTTTCATGTTTTCCAATAGGATAAGTTGTGGTTTTTGGCACTTGGCTATGAAAATACCTAGCAAGGAAGAATGGTCTACCTACATTCGAAGATTATGAACCGCATAAAAAAATTATACATTATTCACATTTGGTGGTGGCAACAAATATAAAAGTAAATTGGTATCGCGATAGACCTGCAAATAAAGTGCTATAGGAAATTTCTATGGAAGAGCATGAGACAATCATAGATGCATTACAAAAAAGAGAGGATGCAGATGGTATAATGGAATAAGTAAATACGGCTAAATATAGTTTAAGTTTTATATTGTCCTTTTAAATAGAGGTAATTATTAGTTAAAATATATTTAAATACATGTTTTGATTACATATTGATATTGCTTGTACATTAATAGTTTAAATTGATTTATTATCATTTTTTGTATCCTTAAGTCATCATTGCATTGATATTATACTTTGAAACAAAAAGGAGAGGATGCCTGGATTCAACCTACACATGTGTGGAATACTTTTAAATGCAGGTACTTGAGTTGTGTACATATAGAAAGTTTTATATAAATTAAAATATGTATGTTTTGATGATTTGATTGATATTGCTTGTACGTTTTTGATATTAGGCAGTTTGAAGACCTACTACATTATGGGAATGATTTTGAGATGTTCTTGAGATGGCATATCCAAATTTTGTAAACATTGTTTTGAGATGACATATATGTAGATATATGTCCTAGTATGTCTTCAAATCACTAAATTTCATGCATACATTATTGTTAAATCAATTATATCCTTAAGATTTTGTATTATAACCCCTTAAGACATTCCCTTAAGACATTGTATTGTGATCCCTTAAGACATTGTATTATGACCCCTTAAGACATCCCCTTAAGACGTTCTATTATGAACCCTTAAGACATCCCCTTAAGACGTTGTATTATGACCCCTTAATATGTCCCCTTAAGACGCTGTATTATGACCCCTTAAGACGTCCCCTTATTTTTTTTCAATGTACCTATTTGTTTTGAAAAGTTAAAAATTAGTATTGGATGCCATTATTTGTTTTGACGGCTTATACATTAGTATTGGATGCCATTATTTGTGTTGACAACTTAAAAAATAGTATTGGATGCCATTATTTGTTTTGACAATTTATAAATTAGTGTTGGATTTTATTATTTATAGAATTTATTAATGATTTTGTTCTCTAATCTTGTATGGTTTTGTTTAATCCTTTCTGGTATATAATTTTTTTTTTTTGTTTGTAAATTATGATTTATTGACTAATTATTGATTGACGCGAATTGAATAAGTTCATTGACTAATTATAGCTAATTATATGTACATATCATGTATGAGATCACTAAATTTGTAAACTATAATTATTAAAATGTCCTATTAATTTCAACTTTAATTTCATATTTATATTTAATTTCACATTAATGTCCTATATTAATATCTTCAATATGAACATAAAATGCATAAATGTATATGTGTAAATTAAAATTTCAAACAATAATAAAGTCCATAATTTATGTAAATATATTAAGTGCATGAAACCTATATATTAAGCACATGAAAGAAAGTCCATCAGAGTACAACCCATGAACTAAAGAACCATGAAATATAAAGTCCAACAGAGTACATGACAAACCAAAAATATAGTCCACAAAATAAACAAATATAACCCACAAAATCATGTTTATAGGTCATGTATTGTCTCTATAATAAAGGGACCTCTTCATGCCATCCAGACTACGCAGATGACCTGAAACACTTTGTACAAGAGAAAGATGAAATCATATGTAAGACAATGAAAAAATATTTAATGACAATTTAATTTATAATTCATCATATTAAAATTAAATTACCACAATATCTGGGTTTGGATGCTCTACTGGACCTGAAGCAACCTCTACATTCTCTAAATCAATCTACATAAACAAGACAAAGAAAGTTAAAATGAGATGCACAAGTCTACACTTAAAAATGATTTAATTGAAATTAATTTATAATTTATCACATTTTAATTGTACCATATCCATAGGTTGTGCACCCTCTTTTGTAGGACATGTTTGTACATTCTCAACTACTAGATGTGTCACATGCTATAAAAGAACAAAGAATTTAAAACATGTATTAGCTCAAATTATATATATATTCAATTTGAAATCAAAAATTAAAGTTATATATTCACAATATATAATTTATAATTGAATTAAAATATAATTTTTTTTTAAAATTACCATTTGATTTGGAGCCTGCTCCGCATGCCCTCCTAGAGGTGTAACTATGTCTGGACCAGGGTTGAAAGTCGCACTAACAAAGTCCTACAAGATCAAAATTAAAGCATGTACATACTTGAATTAGGTGTATATATATATATATATATATATATATATATATATATATATATATTCAAGTTTGCATATTTTGTGTAGATGTTTTTTTAAACAACCTAAAAATCAAAGGCCTCACGAGTAACCACAACATCTAATATTTGTCTGATGCCCATTCTCATTGTGGTATCAACCTAGACATACATGTAGACATGTAACACAAGCTTATAATATTTACACTTAGTGTACATGCACATTACATAAATAGTGAATTAAAAATTCATAATTTTAACTATACTAATGTAAGTTAAACAATTTACAATATAAATGTACCTACCCCTGGTCTACGACGACCGATAGTGGAGGAGTGCTCAACAACTCCTTGGGTGGAATCGATGTGGAAGCCGATTGACTCGCCTAAACCAACATAAATATTTCAAACATATATGTTATTCAATTATAAATTTAAAACTCAAGTTAAAAATCATTTCATTTATAATTTAAAAAATTGAAATCAAAATACCCCATAAGGGTTGCCAATTAGGACTAGTGTCAATGTATGTACTTGTGGAATGAATGATTGCCCCATCGTTACTATCGTCTGTACACCAAACAGTTTGATTGTTAAAATGTATTGCAAACTTTACTTTGATATATACATTCATCAAAACTCTTATAAAATGAACATGTAGATGCATATTTATACCTATGTAGTAGTTTCCTTAGGATGTTTGCCTCTTGTAAGAAACTCTACAAATGAACCGATGTGACCAAATGAACCACCAGAATCTCCACGTCCACCCAAACTAGGTGTGGCCTGATCAGGTCCATAGCATACTTGATGGAAACTAGTACATACATGTGGGACAAGCCTCAACACTCCTAGAATGGTACTTGGACTAGCTCCATAAAACACTCCTCCATCATCATCATCCCTATGCTCCCCACTTGCTATCATAGAAGCATGCTGATCAAGGTCTCCTGCGAGTGTACTAAGGGAACGTAATGCCAAGACCATAGATTGATGATGCATAGGTGCAGGAATGGGAGGACCGGGAGCAACAAAAAGGGGTTGCACGTGCATAGGGCATTGGGTATCAACCCTTTCCCCTAACCTCTATTGTGGCATACCGCCACCAACACCCTGAAATGATTTAAAATCAAAATAATTGGGATTTTTCCCCATAAAAAAATCTACATACAATTTCCTCAAAAAATACAATGGGCACTCCCAATTAGCATGTGGGGGAATATCAAAAACCATATACCATCGATCCCAAAAATGTGCACTCATCTATGGATGTATGCACCACCTCATGGATATTCTAGATTTGTTCGCAGGAATGGGCTATTGAGTAACAAGGTCGAGAAAGTAGGGGGATAGGTGGGCTTTCATTATTTTAAGGTCTAATATTTGTTTATAAGAGATACCGTCAGCACAAAATTGTCTCATCTATTTTCTGTCTCATTTATGCTTATCTAGATCAAAATCAATGGTCCTGATGGCATCCACAACATTTTGCATTGTAGATGCAAAACGTTTAACATGTGGTGGAATCAATGCTTGACTCTGCATAACATTGATTTGATTTTGTATGGATGCAACCTGATCATTTATGCGTGCTCGTAAGCGAGCCTCATCAGATGCAATAGGTTGTGGATGTGGCATATTAGGTGGAGGGGGAGGTGGAGGGAGAGGTGGAGGTGGTGGATTGATGATATCATCAATGTTAAAATCATCCATGATATGAGATATAAGTGTGCACTTGCATTAAATTATACTAAATTAACATAAAAACTTAAAAAATTACAAGAAATAGTTAAATTTGAAACACATGCAAATTTGTTTAAATATGATGTGCATACATATATTAAGATCATATAAAATTGAAAACACATATACATTGATTGAACTCAATCAAGTAAACTATGTACATACATTTAAAATAAAAAAATACCATGCATTTAACATACATACATTTAAAATAAAAAATACCATGCATAATTTGCATGCATACATCATTAAAGTAAACTATGTACATACATACAAATTTCAAAATTTAACAACTATGTGCAGTTTTAATACATGTGTACATAGTAAACAATAAACTTGAAACATTCACAAAAAGCTCATTTTATGTCTAACGCATATATATTACAATTCTCCATCATGATCAGACTAGATAGTCATAAACTATATACTATTATAAATTCATCATTATAAGTTCATAAATTCCACCAAATTTATAAATTCATGTCACTAAAAATATTCATCGAGAACCAAAATCGTAAATTCAAGTCACTAAAAATATCCATCTAGAACCAAAATCATAAATTTAGGTCACATAAAATATCCATCGTTGACCAAATTCATCACAAAAAATATCCATTGTTCACCAAATTCATAAATTCATAACTACTTAAGATCATTGTCTTAATTTAAAAACTATTGTGGCTCTCTACTACATCTCTTCATTTGTTTGCATTTTCCTTTTAAGAATAATAAGTTCTCCTCTCCTCTAGCCATTGTCGATGCTCATATAAGATCCCATCCATAGCCCTAACAACATCAACAATGGTTTGCGTCCTAGATGCAATCATCATCACAGGTGGTGCAGAAAATTTTTCATTTTGAATAATGTTGATTTGATCTTGGATGGTTATAACATTGGAATTGATTCGTGCTTGCAAACGAGAACCATCGATTTCAGGTGGTGGAGGTGGGGGGTTACGAGGTGGAGTGGGTGGAGGTGGAGGTGAAGGTGGTGGAGATGGATGGTGCGGAGGTGGATTGCAAATATTATTGAATCAGTCCATGTGATCTCTAGAAGATATGAGTGAACCTACACTAGATTTGTAATTTCAAAATGTAAGATACATGTTTAGGATTTATACCCTTAAACCATTCAATATAAATGGCCTAATTGAATACATATGATAAAATAAGTAAGCCTCATTTATGTCTAAGGAATGTTACTTGAATGAAAATACAATTAACTATTAATATAAGACAATTTATGAATGTTATAGGGTTTACAGTTTAGAGTTTAACATAGATCCCCTTAAGCCATACTATCACCCTAAACCGTAAATTAATCAACCTAGATAATGATTTATCTCATTCATATTATAATCTTGCATGATCTTATTATTGTTAAATTTGGTTTACCAAACTTAGGGTGAAGTTTTGGTGTCCCTTGGAATATAATGAAATTGCAAGTTAGTCAAGAACATTTTCTTGTGGAATAGTTGATTGAGATAGGCCTATAGGATAGGATTCATGGGAGTACCCTATATATTTTCTTGTGGAACAGTTGATTGAACGATTTAGGGTGATAGGATGGATTAAGGGGATCTATGTCTAGTGAGGTCCTAGGACAAAATGACATGGCTCAAGTGAATAAAATTTGGTGACGTTGCCCAAGGCAACCAAATTTCATTAAGGGCCTAGGAAAAAATGATGTCTTTAGCCTATTTAGGGTTTAGATTTTTGAGTTTAGGGTTTATGGTAATACGACGGCTTAAGGGGATCTTTGTAGTAAGGTTCTACGACAAAATGACATGGGTTAAGGGAATCAAATTTGGTGGAGTTGCATAAGGTAACCAAATTTGATTTTAAGGTCCTAAGACAAAATGAATTCTTTAGTGAAGAACATTTTCTTGTGGAACAATTGATTGAGATAGGTCTTGTTTCAATTGACCAACCTAGATCATGAAATATCATTTATATTATAATCTTGCACAATCTTGTTATTGTCAAATTGGGTTGCCTTGAGCAACTTCACCAAATTTTAAGAACTTCTTTGATCCCATTAAGAAAAATGTCATATTAGGACCTCTTAAGACATCGATTTATGATTTAGGGTGATAGGATGGCTTAAGGGGATCTATGTCTAGTGAGGTCCTAGGAAAAAATGACATGGCTCAAGTCAATAAAATTTGGTGATGTTGCCCAAGGCAACCAAATTTTATTAAGGGCCTAAGAAAAAATGATGTTTTTAGCCTGTTTAGGGTTTAGAGTTTAGATTTTAGGGTTTATGGTAATATGATGGCTTAAGGGGATCTTTGTAGTAAGGTTCTACAACAAAATGACATGGCTTAAGGGAATAAAATTTGGTGGAGTTGCCTAAGGCAACCAAATTTGATTTTAAGGTCCTAAGACAAAATGAATGCTTTAGTGAAGAACATTTTCTTGTGGAATAATTTATTGAGATAGGTCTTGTTTCAACTGACCAACCTAAATCATGAAATATCATTTATGTTATAATCTTGCACAATCTTGTTATTGTTAAATTTGGTTGCCTTGGGCAACTTCACCAAATTTTAAGAACTTCTTTGATCCCATTAAGAAATTTCATATTAGGACCCCTTAAGACATCGATTTATGATTTAGGGTGATAGGATGGCTTAAGGGGATCTATGTCTAGTGAGGTCCTAGGACAAAATGACATGGCTCAAGTGAATAAAATTTGGTGACATTGCCCAAGGCAACCAAATTTCATTAAGGGCCTAGGAAAAAATGATGTCCTTAGCTTGTTTAGGGTTTAGAGTTTAGAGTTTAGGGTTTACGGTAATAGGATGGCTTAAGGGGATCTTTGTAGTAAGGTTCTACAAAAAAATGACATGGCTTAAGGGAATAAAATTTGGCTTAAGGGGATCTTTGTAGTAAGGCTCTACGACAAAATGACATGGCTTAAGGGAATCAAATTTGGTGGAGTTTATATTTTATAGTTCAGGGCTTAGGGTTTAGTGAACTTAGGGTGAAGTTTGGGTGGCCCAAGTGGAATAATGGACTTGCAAGTTACTGCCTAGTTTATGATTTTATTTTATTTTATGAATAGATTGAATATTTATGTAATAGAAACACATAATCATGTATGATTAAGATTGAGTTTGATGTATATTTTAACTGGATGTTTTTTTAATTGAATATAAGATTATTTTATTTAATATTTTTTTCATTAATATTAAACTCACTTAAATGAATTTTATGAAATAAAATGTATAATATAAAATTGGTTAATGTTGAATCAAGTATTTTATTTTAGATTGTTTGTAATTGAAAGAACCTAAAAGAACTTAGAAAACAAAAATATTTAGATTATTTAGTGTCTAGGTAACTAGTGCAAAAATTTAAATCCTAGACCAATCCTCTAAGTATATATATGGTAAATCCTAAACCATGGATTTAATCATTAAAATTTAAAAATTAAAATTCAAAACTTTCCATCCCTTACACATTTAATAATACATTATGAGCCAACTAAACTTGCTTAGTATTCAAAGGAATTCAATTGTCTTTATTTTACCATTTAATTACACTTGATCATTATTCACAAATCATTTAAATTTTTGAAAGTACTATGCTAGGAACACTTCAATAGGAGGACCTAAATTTAATCTAATTATGTATCACCATTTCCAAGTTTGAATACTATTCTCCTCAATCATTCCCATAATCATGAACTTGATCTTATCATGAGGGCTAACCTATGAGAACATGACAATTGAGATCCAACACTCACCCCTAGGTGTTTTTAAATGCCACTACTTAATAACTTAAATCTTCATTTCTAATAGTTAATTTCAATGTGTCAAGTAACCCTCTCATTTAATTTCACAAAAAAATCAATATTATGCATATGTCCTAAATTCTATTCTTTAAATTATTTTATATATTTATTACCATTATTTTTCTCAAAAATGTATTTTAAAACTATATTTTTCTCAAAAATGTATTTTAAAACTATATTTTTCTCAAAAATGTATTTTAAAACTATATTTTTCTTCAAAATAGATTATAACTTAAATCTTAATTTCTAATAGTTAATTGTTCAAAACCCTCATTTTTTCTCTAATAGAATTTAGACATCCATATTTTTTAAAGAGAGTTGATTTATTTACCATCCCTAATAATTTACATTTCATCAAAATACCCCATTTCTTCTTAAGTAGTTCAAATTCAATTTAAGAACCCTAGATCCCTAGATGAAGCTAGATGAAGCTAGATTTTGAATTTAATCCTCACTTAAGGTTTCATAGACCCTAGATGAAGCTAGATTTTGAATTTAGAGTGTGTTTTTATTTTTGTTTTATTTTTATTTCATATTTTTAATAGGACTGATTATTTGACCTATAATTAATTATCACAATTCATATAAAATATATTTTTAAATGAAAATTCATATAGCAATAATGTACTCATTTCACAAAAAATGGAAAGTTTTTCTAATCTAATTATAATTTAACATTGAAACTAAAGTTTAACATATTATTTTCTCCATACAATGCAAATGAAATTTAAAACATTTAAGCAATGCAAATGAATTTTCTTGAGCTCAAATATTAGGGTTTTCAAAATCAAAATGATTTGTTTGATTTCAATTTAGGGTTTTAGCAATTTTTTTTGTTTCAATTCAATTTAGGGTTTCAATTTCTAAGCAATTAGGGTTTTTAATACAATTTTTTAGTTTCATTTCAAACTAGAGTTTTGAAATTCTTTTTTTTTTTTGCTTTGATTTGAATTCGAGATTTCAAAAAGCTTGATTAGGGTTTCTAAATGCAAATTTTTAACTCATTTCAATTTATAGGGTTTTGAAATGCAATTTTTTTTGTTTCAATTCAATTAGGGTTTTCAAATTCAATTTTTTTTGTTTCATCAAACAATTCAAGTTTCAAAAGTTAAATTTTGTTTCCAAAATACAATTCAAGGTTTTTTTTTTTTGTTTCTATTCAAAATCTTCACAATTTGACGTATTTTTTAAATATATTTGTATAATTTCTCATTTCTACAATAACATGAAATAAAATGTAAACAAAAATTGAAATAAACATGCTAAAAATAGTTAATTTATTAACAATTTCAATTTGGAATGAAAAAATGCAAAAAATGGGGGAGAGTATGGTACTTGGGAAGTTTGTTGGGGTCGCTATCGCTTTGAATTCGGGATCCTGTGTGCACTGGTAAAAATCAATATTTCTTCATTTAAAAAAAAAAGTGTTATGAAACGAGATCTTGATTTGTGAAAAATGGGATCCTGATCTTTACAAATCGGGATCTCATTTTTAACAAATCGACATCCCATTTCCTCTCTGTCGGTTTAGGACCCTCTGGTAAGCAGGATCCCATTTTTCAAAAAGCGAGATCCCGTTTGTGATTTAGGTTTGGGATCCTAATTTGATCCCGTTCTAAAAAATCAAGACCCCATTCTTAAAAATCGGGATCCCATTTTTTCTTAGCCGATTTCGTTTTTTCAGTTAAGGTAAAAACTTCCACGTTTCATGGACCCAACTTTGTGCATTTACCCATACCTAGGAGAGAGAGAGGGGGTGGGAAGGATAGACCTGAGATAGAGGGGGAGAGAAAGGGGGTTGGACCTAAAGCCTAATACATAAACCATAAATCTTAAACCCTAAATACTAAACCCTAAACCCTAAACCCTAAACCATAAAACGTAAACCAAAGAGAGAGAGATGGGGGAGGGAGAGAGTGTGTGAGAGAGAAACACAAAGGGAAGGAGGACGGTTAGGAGATTAAGAGAGAGGGAGAGAGGGAGGGAGAGTGAGAGGGAATGAGGGAGGGAGAGCTAGAGATGGAGAGAGGTAGAGAGAATTATATAGGGAAGGAGAGATAGAGATGGGGGAGGAGCGAGGGAGAGAGAAGTGTGATAAAGAGAATGAGAGAGAGAGAGGAGGGGAGGAAGGTGGAGAGATTGAGAGAGAGAGAGGAGGGAGGGTGAGAGATAGGTAGAGAGGGATAGATTAGATAGAGAGAAGTAGAGAGGGAAGGTGCTTGCGATGAAGGAAGAGAGAGAGAGGAGAGAAGGATAGAGAGAGGTAGAGAGGGATAGGTTAGATAGATTGAAGTAGAGAGGGAAGGTGGATGGGAGGAAGGAAGAGAGAGAGGGTGGAGATAGAGAAAATTAGAGGGAAGGAGGGAAGGAGGAAAGGAGGGAGGGATGGAGGGGTAGAGAGAGGTTAGATAGATAGAAGTATAGAGGGAAGGAGAGAGTGTGTGAGAGAGGTCTAGAAAATAAGGGATAAAAAATGAGTGAGATAAAGAGAGAAAAATGATACAACTTGCTGATTACTGAAATTTGACTAAGTCTAATTTTTTTGAGATCTTCCAAAAACTAGAATTTGCATTTTAACTTCTAGAGATCTGAAACCACTCTCAAATATCCTACCTATATACATGAAATATAACTTAAAGTATAAGAAAGTAAACATCTATATGTAAATGTAAACTTATACTCAAATGTTTATTTCATGTATATAGTTTCCCTACAAGATAACAAGAAGAAAGAAACAAGAAAAACAAAAGAAAAAAAATTCAATGTAGACCAAAATGTGAGCGCGTTATAACGCACTTGCATTTTGGAAATGTTTTTTGATTGCAAAAAATGCGCATTTTTTGAACTCAAAATTCTTGTGTTTTTTGAAATTTAAACCATAATGTGAACATGTTATAATGTGCTCACATTATGGTTTGATAATGACAAATCCTAGGCTCAGTCATTACCAAGCCATAACACGAGCGCGTTTTACTATAATGCGGTCACATTTTCGCTATTTCAAGATAAAAAAATAAATTGACCACAAATTGACTACCCATTTCCATGCTCCTACCCATTCAATAAATCCATCTCTTCAACCACCTTTAGGAGAACAACTCATTCACTGATGATCTCATTCTCAGGAAACGAGTTTATGCTTAACCTTGTGAAGAACAGGAACTCCTTTTTTCCTAAATCTTAATGCCATATGCATCATATGGACGAAAACCCACTCAAGGCGGGAATGGAGGAGTTTCCCATTGAGTGCCTCTCAAACCATAGGGATGGCTGACCATGCGATGCTCGACCCTGCTAGAAGTACTCGTTGGCCAGTGATGCGAATGCCCCTGATAGTCAATACTGCCTGTCGAGTCTTGAGTATGCGGGTTTTACCAAATTTCAACTCAGTACCCTGAATTCCAACACTATAATTGGTCGTCATTGGCTTTCTTTGCAAGCTCCAGTCATTAGATGCCATCAGTATAATCTCATGGAACAATTTTTTTGATTAAAATATTACAAAGCAATGATGTGGTGAGGGAGCCCTCTTGCGGGTGCGCCATGGGTCTTTGCTATCTACGAGAAAGGAAAGTGATAGGCCGCTTAAGAATGCCATTATTTTTGGTGGAGAGGGTGGGAGCTTCCACACAACATGAGCCCACATGATGATGCACAAAAGGACAACATAATCTAGAGAGGGGTTTGTAAAAGAGAAATCTGTAGCTATTTTCATTATGCACACGTCTTTCATAAGATCAAATAGATGAGATGGTTTGGGGCACCTAGAGCGATGTTTCTCGTGTTGGACATGTTCTGAAAGTTTTAAGTTTCACCCGAGTCATGTGTCTTAGTGGTGCCGTCGATGAATCCTTTAAAATGATAATATGGAATTTCATGGCTCCCTTATTCCTATCCTCTAATCCCATACCTGCTAATAATACCCATGCATTTACCCTATCAAACTATCGATGCACACCACCGGCCCCGTCATGCAAATAAAATAAAAATCCTCAGGGGATCACGTTGACATCACCCACATCTTGTGACCACGCTCTTTGTGGTTGTTCTTTCATGGACAATGGATTTAGAAGCTACCACTTCATAGAACAAAGTGTCAGTCTCAAAGCTTCAAAGAAATGGGGGCATGAATAATACATGGGGAAGTCATGGAGGAATGCCATGTAAGAAACAATGAAGTGGATGACGGCCTCCGCAATGAAACAACCCACAATGGAGAAGGTTGCTCGAAAGCATGTACTGTGGATCCCACCCAAGATGTTTCCAAATGGAGAAATGGTGTGGGAATTTTTTTCAGGATTCCATTTTGGGAATGCCCAAGTGGTCAATGACATCCACTTAGTTAAAGCCCGCAAAATGATAAGCAGAAAAGAGCCTACGGGTGGCAGTAATGGGAATGCCAAAAGGAAATGGAAAGGCAGAGATGGAAACCCTCATGATGACCTCCATGAAATAAATCCCCACAAAGCACAAACCCGCAATTACATAAGCATTTCCTTTACATTAGTTTGTCACAAAATGTGCAAGATCTTTAACAATTGAATATAGCTCAAAGTTTATGGGAATTATAATTGCGGGGTGGGAATTTGTGTAAATGCCATGAGATGACGTCGTTTGGTCGATATGAAGAAAAGTGGCCTCCACACATGTATCATAGGCATCATGATCATCAGACTTGTCAAACTCAAAATGTAGGAGATTTAAATGCGGAAGTCAGAGGGTCCATCATTGAGACACCATTGGTAGAAGTAGTGAGCAGAAATTTTTCTTCGAGAAGGTGCATACCGAAGGTCGTAAGGAATGGAGAAATGGGAACGTCGACCCGCTAAGGGAGATCCATGATGTGGATCCACCAAGGGTGATAAATGCATGGTTAAGGCTCAGAAAAAGAAACTAGATGTGGAGCCCGCCATGTGAGAAGAAGTTAAAAGTGTGCCACTACTTAGTGACAAACAACATGAGGCAACCCACAGTTACGGGTCCGCGATGCTCAATGGACGTGATGGAAAAAGGATAAAGAAAACCCACAAGCCAAGTTCCGCAAAGGAAAAAGTCTTAGTGAAATTTAGATAGGTGAATTTGGTCAAGGGGTGTTTGATCATTTTAAGGCTTGTGACCAAATTAGGCTCTAGAATAGGGGCACACAAAATGAGGCAGGAGAAAAAATGACCCATTATGAGCAAGAGCAACCCAACAGGAGCAAAAAGAAGAGGGGGTCCCTGCCTTCAGCAGGGTGGTTGTGCAAAACATGCACAACAGGTTCTAGGAGGGAATATTTCTAGAAGTTGCTAGTTGTCATTATAACTTATCTTATCTTTTGAATTTTAACACATGCATCTTAGGTAGTTATGATAAGTTGTCACATGTCATAGGATTAAGACACTTGCCATAATTTTTTTAATCCTATGTCACACCTTGGCTATATAACCAGGTGGTCTCATGTGTAAATCAACATTGCCATATTGATATTGATTACATCCATTGATAGAATAGAATTATTCTTTCATAGTTGATCTCTCTTGTGCTTTCATGAAGTTCCTATATCTTGGGTGGCTATAATATTTAGCCAAATATTACATGGTGTAGAGTTATTTAATACCAACTCTTAGATGGTATCAGAGCTTGTGGGATTTCTTCTAGGTAAGTGCACCAAGATGGTTCCCAAAAAGGGGGCTTAAGTGGCCACTTTTTCCTTTTTTTTTTTTCTTAAATCAAGAAATATTGACTTTGGATGTGAAATTGAGGATAGTTACACTCAAATTGTTGAGGTGGATCAAAAACAAGGATCAAAGTGCTTTGAGTCTACTTTCTAAACTACTAATTTATTTTGAAAATGTTTGAGATTAAGGGGTTCAAAAAAGGGATGTACACAAATTGGTGCTATTTTTGTCAAAAAAAACATAACATAGCAACTTTTATACGACCCTAGTATGGTGAATTTTTTGTAGTATTTTTAAAATCGCTACGGTCAAAAGTTAGCTAATAGTATGTAGTTGATGCACAATTTTTCTAATAATTTTTTAATGAGTATTTGATTTTTTACTAATTTTCTAAGTGGACACTTCTTAAAAAGAATAATTTTGGTTGTGCTCCCCCTACAAATTTTGGAAAGTAATTGATTTTTTTTTTTGGAGTCTAGTTTTTAAAAATGTAATTTATTTGAAATTTTGATGAACGGTTAATTTATAATGAAAAAAACACCACATTTCATTTTGGCAAAAAAAGACATACAAATAAAAGAAATTATGGATGAAAGACTTAACATTGTCAAAAAGTGAAAACAAATACATTGTTGGATAACTAGAGAGAACCTAACATTACCCATGTGTTCAATTTTTTTGATATTGAACAACATGCAATCTTGACGGTGAGCACGAACCTGATTATGTGAAAAATTGTAGAATTTGCAAAAACACATCTCTGGTCATTGAGAATTCACTCCAAGCCTTTGGGTTGGTATTCCAACGAAAATACCAATCCTAAGGCTTGGGAATTCTGAAAGAAAGATATAACGTGAGCATGTTATAACATTCTCGTGTTATATCTTAGTTTTGACATGGTTTTTTGCTTCCGCGGGAAACATGTCAACCAAGACATAACGCAAGCGCGTTATAACATGCTCGCGTTATGTCTTCCTTTATGTTAAATGCCACTCTATTTAATGTATGTTGATATATTTGTATGTTGGTATGTATGTATGTATGTATGCCTATATGTATCAATGCATGTATAATATTGTATGTATGCGTATATGTATGTAAGATTGTATCTACACATGTATGTATGTATTCTTTTATGGATGTAGTATTGTATGTACATATGTATTAAGGAAACTTAGGTGCGGAAACAGCTTCCTACACTAATCTCTTAAGGAAAGTATGGTGCAAATTCGTTTTAAACCCTTACAATTTTAGATTCGTTAATCTACTTAACAAAGATATTGCAGCAATATACCATACATACAGAAAATGAAGAATGACACAATGATTTACCCTGGGGAAAACCTTTCGGTAAAAAACCCCAGCACTCCAAAACCTGCACAATGTATTATCTTCAACACAATGGTTACAACACACTTGCAATGCAAGTTCTTTCAGGAGATTTCCAACTCTTGAAGACAAAATGCGGCAGCATGAAAAAACGTTCCAACAATACACTCACATCACAAATCTTCGCAACCCTAAAAAACGCTTATATCATGCGCTTCCCTTTTAGGGCAACTTCCGAAGATAACTGTATTAGGGTTTTACCATTCTCCGAGAAAATAGGAACTCGAAATTTTTTTACCCCACTATCGTGGAAGAGTGTACAGTACTCAACTTTATCAATTTCCACATGTCTTCACCTGTCATTGAATCTTCCAGACATAGCTCTTACGTGTCATAGGAATCCGTCATAACCGTTTCAGCCATGATCTCCTTACACACAATTCAAGATGCCGACACATTAAGTGGAGTGACACATCAACATGCAAACTAGACATGTACACTCACACTTAATTACATTATTTGCAAGAAATACATTTTACAAAACAAATAATAAGAATAGGAATTATCCAAGGTTGAGACACCTTATTCCTAACATGTATGTATGTATTCTTTTATGGATGTAGTATTGTATGTACATATGTATTATGCTTGTATGAATGTATTTATGTATGTCTTTAGAGGGGGGGAGAATTTTAAGAGAGAGAGAAAGAGAGAGAGAGAGAGTTATTTAGGTAGGGTGCCAACAGGAGATACTTGAGAGTGTGAGGGGGGTGAGAGGGATAGAATTGAGAGGGAGTACGAGAGAGAGAGAGAGTGGGAGAGAGAGGGAGTGTGAGTGAGAGAATTGAGAGAGGGAGAAGGTGTGGGAGGGAGTGACCTGAGAAAGGGAGAGAAAGATGGGGGTGAAGTGAGAGGGACTTATCTAGGTAGGGTGGGAGGGATAGATAGAGAGAGGGAGAGAGAGAGAGTTACCTAGGTAGGTTGCTAGAAGGAGTGAACTAAGAGAGAGGGGGTGGGACGGAGAGACCTGAGAGAGAGGGAGAGAGAGATAGGGTCTGGAGAGAGGGAGAGGGGGTGAAAGTGAGAGTTTAAGAGAGAGGGAGTGGGAGAGAAGGAATTGGAGCAAGAGGGACTTAGCTAGGTAGGGTGGGAGGGATATAGGGAGGGAGAGAGATAGAGAGGGGGGGTGGGAGAGAGAGAGATTTGAGATAGAGAGAGAGAGATAGTGAGAAAGAGAGTTATGTAGGTAGGGTTCCAAAGGGAGAGACCTGAGAGTGTGAGAGGGGTGAGAGGGAGAGACTTGAGAGATAGGTAGTGAGAGGGAGTGCAAGAGAGATGGAGTGTGAGTGAGAGACCTAAGAGAGGGAGTGTGAGTGAGAGACCTAAGAGAGGGAGAGGGTGTGGGAGGGAGAGAAGGAGGGATATGGAGTGAGAGTGAATTATCTAGGTAGGATGGGAGGGATAGATAGAGAGAGGAGAGAGAGAGAGTTACCTGGGTAGGTTTCTAGAGGGAGAGACCTAAGAGAGAGAGGTGGGGTGGGAGGGAGAGACTTGAGATAGAGGGAGAGAGAGAGACTAGAGAGAGGGAGAGGGGGTGGAAGTGAGAACTTAATAGAGATGGGGCGGGAGAGAATGGGTTGGAGTGAGAGGGACTTAGCTAGGTAAGGTGGGATGGATAGAGGGAGGGAGAGAGAGAGAGGGGGGGTGGGATAGAGAGATAAAAGGAGTGAGTGAGTGAGATTGCTCTAGGTTTGCATACAACTAAAGTGATTTTGGTCAAAGGTGCTTTAGATGCACGTGGTTCTAAGCTAATGCCTGATAATAAGATTTTTGTTATAGTTTTCCTTGTGATGGTCCGAGATAGGGCGGTACTTGCGATATTTCAGCCTAGGATGCTTTCTATTTAGTAGTTTTCTGGATGATGAATACCATTGGATGTGTTACTTTCTATTCTCATTGGAAGCATATCACCTTATGGTAGGGAAATGTAGCTCAATTTAATGAGTTTTCCACTTACTTAATGGGATGGTTAAGAGATTATCTTTGGTTAAATTATTCACAACTAATTAATGGATACAATCCTTTTGGTATGAACACTTTATTTGTCTGGGTGTGGATGTTCTTATTTGGGCATCTTGTTTGGGTTACTGGATTTATGTTTCTTATTTCTTGGAGAGAGAGAGAGTTGAGAGAGGGAGAGGATTTAAGTGTTAATGGTAGAGGGTAGAGGGTTAATGGTAGAGGGGAGAGAGATAGGAGTGAGTGAGAGAGAGAAAGAATTGAGGGTATAGGGTTGAGGACCTATAAGTTTGATGGTTTAGTGTAATGGGTTGAGGGAAAAGGGTAGAGGGCTTAAGGGTTTAGGGTGTAAGGAATTTTGGTTGATGGTTTAGGGTTGAAGGTAGAGGGTTTAGGTTTGAATGTTTAAGGGTTTAAAGGTTGAGGGATTAGGGTTGAGGGATTAGGGTAGAGAGGAAGGGATGGATGGATAGAGAGATAGAGGGAGATCTGAGATAGAGAGAAGGAGAGAAGAGGATGAAGGGACAATTATATATGAGGGTTGAGGATCCAATGTATAGGGTAGAGGGTTCAAAATTGAGGGTATAAGGTTGATGACCTATAGGGTTGATGGTTTAGGGTATTGGGTTGAGGGTAGAGGGTATAAGGGTTAAGGGTAGAGAGTAGAGGGGAGAGAGATATGATTGAGTGAGTGTGTGAGAGAGAGAGTTGAGAGAGGGAGAGGGGGTAGGAGGGAGAGACTTGAGAGAGAGAGGGAGGGATGGAGTGGGAGAGAGATAGAGGGTATAAGGGTAAAGGGTAAAGGGTAGAGGGTAGAGGGGAGATAGATAAAAGGAGTGAGAGAGAGAGTTGAGAGAGGGAGAGGGGGTAGGAGGGAGAGACTAGAGAGAGAGAGAGAGTTCACAAAGGGAGAGGGTGTGGGAGGGAGTGACCTAAGAGAGGGAGAGAAGGATAGAAGAGGAGGGAGGGATAGAGATATATGAGGGATGATGATCCAATGTATAGGGTAGAGGGTTGAGAATTTAGGGTATAGGGTTTGCGACATATAGGGTTAATGGTTTAGGTTATTGGGTTGGGGGATTAGGGTTGAGGGTAGAGGGCACAAGGTTTAATGGTTTAGGGTTGAGGGTATATGGTTGAAGGATTAGGGTTGAGGGTCCAATATATAGGGTAGAGGGTATAAGAGTTGAGGGTTTAGAGTTTAAGGGTTGAGGGTTGAGGGTTTAATGTATATGGTAGAGGGTAGAGGGTTTAGGGTTTAAGGGTTGAGGGTTGAGGGTTTAATGTATATGGTAGAGGGTAGAGGGTTTAGGGTTTAAGGGTTGAGGGTTGAGGGTTGAAGGGTTGAGGGATAAAGGGTTGAGGGTTGATGGATTAGTGTAGAGAGTTTACTTGGGTTTAAGGGTTTAAGGGCTGAGGGATTAGGGTAGAGGGTAGAGGGTAGAGGGTAGAGGGTTAAGGGTAGAGAGTAGAGTGTTTAAGGGTTGGGGGTTGAGCTTTGAGAGTTGAGGGTTTAGGGTTGAGGGTTTAGGGTTAAGTGTTTAAGGGTTGAGGTTATAGGGTTGAGGGATTAGGGTAGAGACAGAGGGATGGATGGAGGGAGAGATGGAGGGAGAAGTGAGAAAGAAGGAGAGAAGACAAGGGAGGGACAAAAATAGATGAGGGTTGAGGATCCAATG
>CM021109.1:477527235-477579209 GCA_007115665.2 Sequoiadendron giganteum
AGGGAGGGATTGGGAGAGAGATAAAGGGTAGAGGATAGAGGGTATAAGTGTTACAAGTAAAGGGTAGAGGGGAGAGATAGAATTAGGGTTTAGGGTTGAGGGTATAAGGGTTAAGGGTAGAGAGATAGAATTAAGGTATAAGGGTAGAGTGGAGAGAGATAAAATTAGGGTAGTGGGTATAGACAAAGAGAGATAAATTAAATCTATTAAAAAACCAACTTTCTCATAATACGAGCATGTTTTGAAGTAGAGATATGAATTTTTTTAGCAAGAAATAAAATGCTCATGTTATAATGCGAGTGCATTTTGGATTGCTCTAAAAATGGCAAAAAGCTCAATTAACCCATGATATCGGCCCACATTTTGCATATTCTCCTGGTTCTGTGCATGCTCTGACAAAAAGTAGCTTTTTGATGATGTTGTGAAGTGTGCATGCATGTGTTTCACATTACACCATATTTTCATGATCTTTCCACCACCTTTGCATGAAATAGCAGATTTTTCATGTTGAAAGGCATATAATATCAATTCAATTTTGAATTCCAGTGAAAATCGATATACAATTGAAGTTTGGAGGGGAACAATCTTTTGAAAAAGACAAATTGTTGAGGAGTTTGAAGAAATAAGAAGAAAAGGCTACATAATTGGGTAGAAATCCTCCATTTGAAACTCTAGTTTGTTAGGTATGTGAAGTCTTTACACATTTTATTTCATTCTATTATGGCTTGCTTTATTTTTTGTTGTTTTGGATATTCCATGTTGATAATTTTTTATTTGTCATTACAACCTTAGGTTGTCCATGGAAATTTTAAATTACAAAATTCTATACACTTGCCAGTTACATTTTTGCCACATCTATACAAACCAGCTGATTTCCTTGCCTATGCTACCAAATTTTCCATACATGTCTCTAAAAAATTGGAATATACTCCTCCCACATTGATAGCACTGATTTCAACTATTTTGGTTTTCATCTCTATTTCTAAATTACCTCATCACCTATGTTGTCATATATTTTAAATGTTTCCTTGATTAGTCTACCTACAAGGGATTCTAATCCTTCTCTCCACTGTTTCAAGACTCTTTATTCAAGGATAAGTTAGCAAAATGGGGAAAGGTGCAGCCTATCTTTCAGAGCATCTACCAAAAAAAAAAACCATCGAGGGTACTTTGATGCAATTCTAGAGGAATAAAAAAAATTAACTCAATCTCACTCCAATCAACTTATAAAAAATGAGCCAAATCTTAACTTGTCCATTCAATTAGGACTCCTTTACCTTCACAAAACTCATAGATAGAAGACATCAAACTAAGTTCTAAGCACACAATCCCTTAAAAAATTCTTGAACACTTTAAATATCATAAATTTAACTGGTTCAAACCAATTCCCAACTTTGATATATCCAATATGAAAACTTCTCAAAACAGACTCTCCTAATCAGCAAACTAGGCCCTATCAATAAGAAACTTCTGAATTCCAAGCCTATTTACACTTCTTAATTCTTCAAACATGCATAAATATCTCTGTAGAACATGAAGGAATCATTCTCCAAACTCACTTCATGATAATTCATCAAACATGTACCCTAAACCACCATTCTTGACTGAAAATTAAGATGGTTACATCACTATCATGGTAGGACAATCATTAAATGGAATTGCCAAACTTGAAAAATCACCAAACCAAATCTTGAAATAGATTCAAAATACCCCTAAACACCTTTGAAAAACAATATCTTCAAGAATGAATAAAAAACCATAAACCAATTTTTTAATTCTCACTATACATTATGCTTTTTCCTAATATTTCACTAAAATATGGCCTAGGGCATCATGATTTTGAAAGCTAACTATCATAACTCAGTTTGAAACTTTGAAAAATGAAAGAGTACACAAAAAAATACCTTATTACTAAATTTTAAGTGATTCCATTAGTTAGAATAAGAGAAATGCAATCTTCTTTTAATTCAGTTTACCCTAGCAAGGGTTTTGAACCTTCTTTAGTAAACAAGACATAAATTACTCAAATTTGCATGAAATTGAGTGAGAAAAAAAAGAGAATGCTATAGATTAATATTTTAATAATTCACAATGACTTCCCTATGAAATTATAGATATATGGAGCCATAGAATTCTTCACAATTCTGTTTTACCAACAAAAACACAAAAAAATGAATATAAAATAGGGTCTCTTTATTGTTTTCTCCATTATTTACATCCCCTCCACCTCTTTCTCGAGGTTATCCATCAATTTAAATGTTTTCCTAACCATATAAAATTACCCAAACCAACCTTTCACCTAATTGACTCCTAAAGTTCCAAAATTTGCCATTTGTCAATTTTTGCATTTTTACCTTGACAACAATTTTGCAAGATTTGCTTTTTTCCCACTTTTGAATCCCTCAACACCTAAGAACCACCAAACTAAGTAATTAAATGATGAAAAGGTACACCAAGACATTTTTCTAAGAAAAAAACACCTATAACCTATTTTGTACAACTTTTTACAACATTTTATAATTTTTGCAAATTGGATAAAACAACCTATCTAAACGTTCATCTAATGACTCAAACACCATGAACTAATATTCATCCCATTACCATGCTATAGGTAAAATCATACACCAAGCTGAAGAAATGAAGAAGGAATAAACTAACAGACAAAGAGCTCCAAACCTTTAAAGAAAAGGAGAGAGAACGGTTGAGGGCATATCGTGAAAATAAGAAAATGGAAACGATTGATGAAAACAACCCAATTGAAGAGCAACCTCAACCGTCAAAAAAATAATAGAAATTGGCAGCACAAAGGGAATGAATGCAAAAGAATCATTGTAGGATAGATTTAGATACCGTAGTTGGAGACACATCCTCTACCGAAAGTGAATACAAAGGGGTGACACCATTAAGCACAAGCAAATATGGAGGGACACCATATACCATAAGTGAATATGGATGGACACCATCTATCACAAGTGAATATGGATGGAAAACATCTATCACAAGTGAATATGGTTGGACACCATCCACTGCATCTCAAGTTGAGAGTACATAATCACTTGGATTTTATGGAGAAGGTATGCCATCATCCCCACGTGAACCTCAAGGTATGTCTTCTACTCCACCCTCGATCGAAGGTACACAATCTAGCTTGCCTCAATTAAATATTGATGAAACTGCTAATGTTGAGATGTATGTGCCTAGGAGAACACCACCTAGAATTTTGCATAGAAAGCCAAAGTATTTGATTAATATTGATGAGGATATTTTGCACCACATGGAAGGTAAGATTTCAGCACACACTTGTAGAAGATATGCTGGTAAGATTTGGAAAATTTTCCTTGAAAGGCTAAATGAGACCGCAAGATGTCAACTATTTGTTGAAATGATGTGGGGTTTAAAGTATAGAAACATCATGAAGACTCTTGGGTTGAGAACATCAAATTCATCAAGTGAAAACACTATTGTGAAGAATCTAATGGATGCTTATGAGAGTGTGGGTAAGACCTCATGCTCAAAGGATAGCAATGTCACCCAACGTGTCATTACATCGAATTTGGTAAGCTATCAAACAAAGAGAGCTCATCTCATTAAAAATATGAATGAACAAATGAGAATTAGTAGAATTTTTTTATGAAAATTTGTTCAAAGGTGGCAAATAATTGAAGGAAATGATTCAAATGAATCATGGGCATTCTTGGGGAGACTGCCAAAAAATAGAAAAAAGTTGTTGAAGCATTGAGAACAATAATTGAATAGTATTGGAAGAATAAAACAAGGCCATCTTCAAATCAAAGGGATGTCGTAAGAAGGAGAATCGATAGTAAAAACCGTGAGCCACATCCAAAGCATTTTTTGGATACAAATCAAACCCTTTTTTTTTTAAATTTTCAAAGTGATTATCCTCAAATTAGTATTTCCCAAAGATTTTTTGAAATGCTTAAACCTTTTTATGTCAATATAAATCACACTTGCACTACTTGTTGCTATAGACTACATATTGAATTCTCTAACCATTATTATTTTTATCATTCTATATGTTTAGATTTGGACACTAATGATGTTTTGTAGGATTGTGGCATAGAAGGCCCACCAAAATATTCAAGAGAGTTCTTATCAATTTTTTTATGTGAAATAGAGGATGGCCAAATATTCTACAGGACAACATGCTTGGATGGTTCATGTGAGCATTGGGTGGCTTGCAACGTATGCCAGTATGTAAAAATATGGAAAGAACAGATGAGGTGGGACAAAAATTAGTAGAGTTCGGGAAGTATAAAACATTGGAATATGTTACAAAAGATGGGTCTCAAGCAAAAAGGTGTGATTTGGTTATTGAGAAGATTACAATGTATCAGTTCATGTCCATGTTTCATGAAAATATAGTGTCTTATTATGCAAGGAATAACTATAGAACCCGATGGATGGACACACAATTCAAGCTATACAAGGACACCTTTCAAGTTGGTAGCATAGTATCCGTGGTTGAATTTGCAGAGAAATACAATCTACAACCATAGTGTGAGATGCAGTCACATGTATTACAACTCCACACAGGTTTCAACATTTGTGCACATAACATTCATTCATGGAGCTGATAATACAAAGGACTAAAGGAAGGTATTGAGGGTGTATCACTTTTATATTAGTGATGATCACACACATTCTCTAGTGTTCTTGCAAGGTTGCTTCCAAATATTCTACAATGATTTTTCTTAGAGGGGCATAATATACGATCAACATATAATATGGTTGGATAACTATGCAATGTAGTTCAAGAATGCGCACATGTTCTATTGGTTGTGTAGGATGCATCTCACTACGGGTGTTCAATATATGTGGAAATTTTGTGAGGTTGAGCATGGAAAGGGGGAGGATGATGGTGTAGGAGCATGCATGAAAAGAGAATTAGCACAAGAAGAGTTAAAGTATAAATACAATGCAAAGTTGATAGATGTAATATCAATCGTCAAGTGGTGTAATGCTTCGATGTGTCCAACTAATGAAGGTACATCTTTAGTTCGTAGATTTTTTTGGTTTATGGATGATAATAACATTGCATCATATGAGGATTGTTGTACACTAACAAGATCGAGTGAGCTACACTCTTTCCTTAGCTCAAATGTAGGTTCATGGATTATCAATACACAAAAGATGGCATGATTTTTTTATTCATGTACAATGCAAGCCTAGAATGATTGTGAGTCAGGGGAGTGGGTTGAAAAATGGTTGATAAGTTATCTTAGCCCACTTCACACGTATCACCATCCAACGAAAATGGAACTAACACAAATGGAATCATCGACCGAATTTTACCACGTATCAGATCTAGTTCAACCAAGTAAAATATCTACTTTCTTAGTATTTGAAATTTCATATTGTTATCTTACTTTGTACTGTATTCGTAATGTTGACTAATTTTAAGAGATTTGCTGTTCATATCAACGCAGGGCATGTTTATGTAGTTATTGTATATGAAGACAACGAAGAGGGAAAAACTATTACTTGTGTCATTGTGTTGAGGCCCAAAATAAATTGGAGGCCTTAGTTATATATGGAGAAAACATCGAATACCCTATAGGCTCAGTCATTGTTAATGAAACATGGCTTAGAAGGTAACCACATAAGAGTGTTAAACATTGGTTGTTTCAGGACTTTGATATGCATCGTAAGATTTTTCATTACTCGAACCTTGTCATGGAATCCAATGGTTTTTTCACCAAATATGGGGGTATACCTTTGAACAAGACCTTGTGGAAGGTCCGTGGGTTTGACCAAGAGACAATAATTGACACAATAAAGAGTAGAGCAGACCTGAATTGTTTGTTGGATTAATTTGTAAGTATATGCACATTGATTCTTATTAATTTTATACTTGTATGCACATTAATTTTTTTGATGCCAATGCTATCATCTTATTTTACTTTTCCTATTTGTAAGTAGCCTGCTAAACATTGATTGGTGTCCCCTTGCAGAAAATGTAGATTTATGAGCCATCTAAGAGAATCTTAGCCAAAAAAGAAAGGCAACATCCTTATTTTGATGATCTTGACAAATATCAATTATGGTTTTAAGCCATTACAAAAGTGTGTACGAAGCTTGGTGAGGGAATTTCAAGTTATTTGTTTGAAGTTAACCTTATCATGAACACCTATGATGTAGACATTATAAGAGCATCTCAAATTTCAAGATATTCTATTCATGAGAGGTGTTGTGTGAAATAGGTATCTTGGAACTCCTAGGGAAGATGTATGACCAGGAGTGACTAAGTTGAGAGACTTCCATGCCTATCTATAGGTTCCTTCCATCTATTTTCATTTCATTTCCATTTTGGATTTTCTTTCTTTTTCTTCTTTTACTTTTCATATCTGTAAGTAAACTACTAAAAATTGATTTGTCTCTCCTTGCAGAAAATGTTGATTTATGAGCCATCGAAGAGAATCTCAGCCAAAAAATAAATGCAACATCCTTATTTTGATGATATTGCGAAATATCAATTCTGATTTGAAGCCTTCATAAAAGAGCGTGTGAAGCTTTGTGAGGGAACCTCAAGTTACTCATTTGAAGTTAACCTCATAATGAGAACCTGTAATGTGGAAATTTTAAGAGAATCTCACATGTATGAGTGAAATTATAAAAGATCTATGAGAAAAGAGTACCTAAGGCATTGTAATGAGATTTACTTGTAATAATATTTACTGGAATAATGAAATTTGGTGTAGGGGCACCAAGGTTATTGAGCAAATTTGGTTCATGGAATTCTTAAATTAGTTATGTGTTTTGAGTTTTGTCAATTGAATAAGGTCATATTAGACCAATTTATAATGTAATAATTCATGTTAGTTGGTTTTGGGGTCATTTTGGAGTTCATGTTGCATATTTGTCAAAATGATGTAAAATTGCAAAAATTGAGAAGTTGTCAATGTGAGAAAAGTGCAAAAAAATGTAAACTTGAAGTGGTTCAAATAGGAAGTGATTCTGATAGCAATATAGGGAGGCAATAAACTCACTTACATAATAGAAAAGGATTCCAACCTCCTTCTTTCCCTCAAAACTCAATCTTGGCTTACTTTTAACTTTGCACCTAGGCACTCTTGTAGGTCTGTAGACCTATTTTTACTACCTTAACACTCATAATTCTTTAACAACCTCTACAACAAACCACCATTTTAGGCACCCATTTAAGCCTTCTTCAACATACATTAAACCCTCATAAGACTCTTTTGGACCAGCTTTCACAAAACAAGCAACCCCCCTTTATTCTTCCTATCACACACAAACCACCATTGGGGAACATTAACCAATCTATCAAATCACCAATTCCTCCACTTTTAGGGTGTGATAAGCCCTTTAACATAACAAACCCCAAAACCCTCTTCATTCACAAGTTAGGCAAGGGTTTATTGAAAAACCATACTCCAAACCTTCTCACAACCAACCAAAGCTTGAAACACCTTCAAAAAGGTCTACACAAGCTTAAAAGTCCAAGAGATATCACTACCCCCAAAGATTTCTTCAAACCCTAGCACTAAACCACCATTTTCCACTAAAATATGCACCATTTAACATCTAGGGTATCACCTAAAAACCTTTTATTCACTTCCCTTGCACACAAAACTTTGCACACATGTTTTATAACCCTAACTAAGCCTTTCCATTGAGTTATAGAAGGATACAGTGGGTTGAAGGCTTAATATGACATTTTAATGCACTCAAAACCCTTTAAATAGGGTATACATACTGACCGTCTATAATTGGCTTCTAAAATGCAAAAAATCACTTGAAAGCCAACCAAACAAAAACTAAAATGGTGATAATTCTTCTGCCTACCTAATTCGATCAAAAAGAGATCGCAATCTCTCTGAGCTACATTCAACCGGCTCAATCCCTTAAGGGTCCAAAGTGCAAAAGGGCAACAATATTTGAAGGTGTATTACTCAGAAACTATTACACTTACGAAATCTCCATCTGAACCTACAAGATCACATTGGGTCCCTCTACAATAACCTCTCTTGGTTTTTGCTATCTTGGAGTGGTTTTTTTGTGGTGTCCAGTTTTCAATTGATGAGAAAAGTGTCAAATGCAAGCAGTGCAAAGTGGTGCAACTTTCATTCTACAACTCATGTGACCAAACAGACTATTCCAACACATCTGAATAGGTATTTTGACACTAGAAATAGTCCTCTTTCACACCCAAACATGTAGAATCACTCCAAATTATGTTCAACTAGATCGATCCCTTAAGGGTCCAAAGTGAAAAATGGCTGCAAACTTCAGCATGTTGTTACTCGGATACCATAATACTTAGAAAATTCTCATCTAATCCTATGAGATCATGTTGGGCCCCTCTACAATCAACTCTCTTGTTTTTTGTTATCTCAGAGTGGTTCTCTCGTGGTGTCCAGTTTTCACTTGATGGAAAAAGTGTCAAATGCAAGCAGTGGAAAGTGGGGCAAATTTTGTTCTACTACTCGTGTGACCAAACAGACTATTTCAATGCATCCGAATAGGTATGTTTATGCTAGGAATGGTCCTCTTTTGCACCCAAACACATGGAATCACTCCGAGCTACATTCAACCGGATCGATCCCTTAAAGGTCCAAAGTGAAAAATGGAAACAAGCTTCAACATACTATTACTCGGATATCCTGATTCTTAGAAACTTCTCGTCTAATCCTACGAGATCAAATTTGGACCCTCTATAATAACCTATCTCATTTTTTGTTATCTCGGAGTGGTTTTCCCGTGTTTTCCAATTTTCACTTGATGGAAAAAGTGTCAAACGCAAGTAGTGCAAAGTTGCAAAGTGGTGCAACTTTAGTTCTGCAACTCGTGTGGCGAAATGAACTATTCCAACACTTTTGAATAGGTATGTTTATGCTAGGAATGGTCCTTTTTCACACCCGAGCACGAAGAATCACTCCAAGCTACATTCAATCAGATCGATCTTTTAAGGGTCTAAAGTGCAAAATGACTACAAACTTTAGCATGCTGTTACTCGGATACCATGAAACTTAAAAAATTCTCTTCTAATCCTACAAGATCATGTTGGTACCCTCTATAATAACCTCTCTTAGTTTTTTTTATCTCAAATTGGTTTTCCCATGGTATCCAGTTTTCACTTGATGGAAAAAGTGTCAAATGCAAGTAGTGCAAAGTTACAAAGTGGTACAAATTTTGTTCTTTAACTTGTGTGACCAAACAAACTATTCCAACGTGTTTGAATAAGTATTTATACACTAGGCATGGTCCTCTTTCACACCCAAACATGCGGAATCGCTTCGAGCTATGTTCAATCAAATCAATCCCTTAAGCGTCCAAAGTGCAAAATGGCTGCAAACTCCAACATGTTGTTACTTAGATATCGTGATGCTTAGAAACTTCTCATTTGATCCTATGGGATCATATTGGAACCCTCTACAATAACTCTTTCTTTTTTCTATCTCAGAGGAATTTTCCCATAGTGGCAAATTTTCACTTAGGGAAAAAGTTGTCAAATGCAAGTAGTTGAAATTTGCAAAGTGGTGCAACTTTCATTCTACAACTCGTGTGACCAAACAAACTGTTCCAATGTGTTTTAATGGGTATGTTTATGCTATACATGGTCCTCTTTCACACCCAAAA
Organism: Sequoiadendron giganteum; assembly: GCA_007115665.2. NCBI lineage: Eukaryota > Viridiplantae > Streptophyta > Pinopsida > Cupressales > Cupressaceae > Sequoiadendron > Sequoiadendron giganteum. The sequence goes on from CM021109.1 coordinate 477,536,857, forward strand.
ATGTGGAATCGCTCCAACTACATTCAACCAGATCAATCCCTTAAGGGTCCAAAGTGCAAAAAGGAGGCAATCTTTGACGGGTTATTACTCGGAAACCATGATGCTTAAGAAATCTTTGTCTAATTCTACAGGATTGCATTGGGCCCCTCTACAATAACCTCTCTCAATTTTTGTTATCTCAATTATTTTCCTATGGTGTTCAATTTTCACTTGATAGCAAAAGTGTCAAATGCAAAAAATGTAAAGTTGCAAAGTGGTGCAAATTTTGTTTTGCAATTCATGTGAGCAAATTTTTTTCTTCAAAATGTCTTGATAGGTAAATTTACGCTATACATGGTCCTCTTTCACACCCAAACACACATAATTTATCTAAGCTATGTTCAACTGACGTGATCCCTTATGATGGCATGTAAAACAATCGAAAATAGAAACATACACACGATATTTGAGAATTCTTATTTTTCCACACAAAAAGAGTATGATCATTGGAAACTCAAACTTAGTGGTTGTTGAAGAGTTTGAAGGAGAATATCAATCAAATATCTTTGTTTCTTTGTTAATTTTTGTTCATTTTCTTCATTTCTAGCTTGTGTATGGGTCTGTATAACAAGAGTTTTCTCTAAGATGATTTGAATATGTTGTAGAATTGTTTTATCTTTGTTTAGAATCCATTCATGTGGAATTCTATTAAGTTCCAAGCAATTTAGAAGTAGATCTCTGAAACAGGTTTGAACTTTCTCATACAAGGGTTTGAGTGTAATATGTTGAAATAGGCCTTTCTAGCTATTGTTCAGGTTGTGTCTTGGTGGAATGGGCCTAATGTAAGTAGGATAAGGATTAGGAATATTAAAATAGCATTGGTGAAGGCATTGGAAGAGATTAATAACGCTGTCCTTGTTGAAAATTCATAATTTAGGCCTTAAAAGCAAGGCTCGAAGAGGTGTAAAGAAGAAATTGCTTGAGAATATGTTAGAATAGGTTGGAAATAGAGTGAGGTTGTGGAGTTTTATGTGTTCAAAAGGTTTTCAAGTATAGGGCAGGTCAAAATTATGTTATGGCATGATGCCCTAGCTTGGAAAAGAGGGGTTTTTCAATGAAAAAAGAGAGGTTTGAGGGAGTAAAAGTGGGTAAAGTCAGGGGGTAGCATAATCTGGTGGTCAATTAAGTTTGTGAAGGAAGAATGAAGAGTGTTGGAAGAGGGTTTTAGGTTGTGTGAGGTTTGGGGGTTTGGTTTTCTGGTTCAGCCAAAATGTTTTGGAGGGGGTTCAGTTCGTTTTGTGTTCGTTAGTACAAAAAACATGTAAAAACTATGTACATATATATATATGCAACTTTCTCAGGATTACAATATCGCATAACATCATATAAACAAAAAAACCACCATAAAATTGAATTTAATTTAAAACATGCATGATAAATATTCATCATTGAAACTTGAATTGTGGTAGCTTGATATATACAGTCTATTGATGCCAGGGTTCAATTTGTATGATTTTGAAAAAAAAAGCCAACCAAGTAGAGTTATCAACATTATTAAGAAATTATAAGAATTTTTTTAGTACACTAGCCATTGTGATGTCTTCTTGCAGTATCAAACATTATTTTGTGTCATTGTTACATTGGTCTTGAGAGTGGTAGCTTAATATAGCTCCATAATACAAAATCTACTTGTGTAGTGTAATAGTGGCATAGGAATATTTTTCTTTGAAAGAACCAAAGGATGAATACACAATTGAAGTGTATAAACACATATATTTTTGTAATATCAAGGATACTTTTTGAAATATTTTTATGAATCATTTCATACAATACCACTTGAAAATGTGTTTTTTTCTTTTACATAAAGTTGTTTAGCATCAGTCAATTAATACTCAAGAAAAAACCATGAAGGAAAACAATGATCAATGCTAGGGATAACCAATTAATAAGTATACACATGAATACGTCAAGCATGTACATGTGAATAAGGGAAGCACAAGTACTAAAAAACACCTAAGCCTTGAAGTATACACACAAATACATAATATACAAAAATTAATATAAAGTATATGCATGAATACAAGGTATACACATGAAAACACGTAAGTCGCAAAGTATACATTGGAATACACATAAGTCACAAAGTATACACATAAGTTGTAAAGTATACACTTGAATACACGTAACTCATATCTATTAAACCATGAATTTAGAATGCAAATATGGACACCATCGATAAAAAAAGATTTGTATGAACCAAATAGTCATGTAGGCATACATCAATATATGTTTATATAAGTATGAAATATAGGTATAAAATAGCCATATAGGTTTATGAGAATACCATATATGCATACAATGTCAAATATATTTAATACAAAATATGTAGAAAAATGCCATGTAGGCATACAACAAAGGGATCTGGAATCAAAAGTCATTGCTCTCCATGCTCTCAAAATAAAATATTTCCCTTTGCTTGTCGATATGATGGTGATACATCTGTCACTCATTTATGTTGCGCTCGAGGAGTGCTCCTGCTACTCCTCCTAGTGTCTAGTTCTTGGTGAATTTTTATCTATTACAATAAGAAGTAAAGACATTAATATATAGAAATTGCATTATAAAAAATGATATATTTAACAAAATAATCACTTACCATCATCTGATGATCATTCTCCATGAGGGAAATATTCGCATGCCTAAGATGAGGTGTGCTAAAGCCCTATATAAACCATCCAAATAGAAATTAAACTACGAATCAATAATGGTTTTCTTTTTCACTAACTAACATCTCTAACAATGAATGTAAATTGAAATTTAGTAATTTGGATCATACCTCCCTTGTTAGAGCCATCGAGGATTCTATAGAAGATGAAACACCGATCTCCATTTCCCTCATCACATTCAGAGGTGTTTCCACTTGCAACTGTAAATGTGAATATGTGAATAAGATCAAAACACTTCTTAATACGACATTATATCAATGATTAAACAAATTGAATCGATTCAAAATAGTAATCAATTGAAAGCATCATATTGCTCTCTATCTCCAAAGATTTATTAAATCTTGATTTCTCTTAGATTGTGTAAGCAAATAAGACTATTAAAATGACTATCTGAAGAATGAGATGATGATAATGTAATGCTAAATGATAAATCAATTAAACTAGCATGATATTGATGTGAGACAGATAATTGCAGCTACAAGATGCAACCATGGTTGAAGCTTGATTTCTTGATGCTTGATGTGTGAATGCTTGATGCTTGATGCTTGAATTCCTGTAGAGCAAGAGTGCAAAAGCTTGATTATCTGGATCCTTTTCTTGGTTCAATGAGGCTTTATTTATAGATTTCCTAGCTGTAGAAATGCACAGGGAGAGCTTTGAGAGGCTTGGATTCAATCTGGAGAATTGAATGGTGAGAGATGGAGATTGTCTCTACCCATGAAAACACTAGGCAAGAGAAGAGGAAGGATTGATGGAGGAGGATTGAGAGATCAAATTCTAAATTTGTCTCCAATTTATCTCCAAAACTTCCCGTGAAGTTTCAAAGCATTAATTGTGACAAATTTAGACATAAATTAGACATAGGAAATCTAATTCATTTTTGAGGAAATGTAGATTGGAATATTTCTTATGCTCTAATTCAAATATTTTTGATTTATTTAAATTAGGAAAAGGGAGATAAATATTTTAATAAAACAAACTATAGGATAGTTGCTTATGAAATTAAATAGAAGAATATGGTAATTAATAAATAAAGTGTTTTGTCTTTATTTAATTAATTTGAGATGGATGTGATAGAATAAAATAGGGATTTGATAATTAAATCGAACAAAGTATTTAATTTTGTTTATTTAATTAAGATGAATATTAAATGTGAACTATATAAATAAATATTTCTATTTATTCAATAGTAGAAGAATTTAAGATAATTAATCAAATAAGTAGTATTTAATTAATCAAAATGCTCCAGACCATTTTTAGGTGTATACATTTTGCCCCTCTTTGAAGTGATGTGTTTACGTGTTGCTTCGAAGAAATATTTTGCTGCTACTGCCAGGATCGATGATTTCAAAAAAAAAAAAAAAAATTCCGTATGCCCCAAACATGCCTCAGACATTGATTTTCAGATAATTGATAATAATATATCCCCTCGGGAGATAAATTAATGATTTGATGATTTTTAGAATTTTGAAATTTTTGATGATTTTCTGATGATCTGATGAAGATTTGATGATGAAATAATTTATCTCCCGATAAAATGATGAAGAAATAGAGCCCGTAGATGAGTTTTAATTAATTTTATGGATAAAATTAATCAAAATGTAATAAAATCCACCAAAAATACCTTTCAAAAATTATAAATAGTGCTAAAAGGTCATTTTCAAAGACATATTTGGTTTTTGAGTTCAAAAATTCTTAGTGATAAAGACTTTTCTGCCAGTTGGAGCGAGATGCCTATCCCCTACCACACTCACCGATTCGAGCGCGTTCGACGTCACCGAGGACCACCTGCATATGGACCTCTGGTATGTACCCCTCGACCTCCTCGTAATTCGTGCATTTCTATTTTTTTATGTTTTTTAGTGTCTAGGTGTGTCTAGGTCTGTTTTAGCGCCTTCAAGCTGCGCTATAGCACTTACATTCTGATGTAGTGCTTCTAGTAGGTAGTCTAGCGCTTTGAATTTTAGTGCTTGCATTTAAAACTCTAGTGCTTCCAGTCGGTAAAGTAGCGCTTTCAGTGATTTAGCGCTTAGGAGTCAAGAATTAGCGCTTTGAAGCTGGATTTTAGCGCTTTGAGATTTTCAGCACTTTGAGTCGGTGGATTAGCACTTTTAGGGTCTGTTCTAGTGCTTCTTGTAAAGCAGTGCTTTGGCGGACTGTTGTAGCACTTTGATGCGAAAAAGTAGCGCTTTGGGACTTTTAGCGCTTTAGAAGCTTGTTTTAGCGCTTCGAAGTGCTGAAATAACACTTTTAGATGATAAATTAGCACTTTTGGGATTTAGTGCTTTGGAGGTCTGTTTTAGCGCTTCCATGTCAGAATTGAAAATTTTGACTTAATGAACCTTGATTTCATCAATTCCGATCATGTCCATTCTCCTGATTGGTATGATTGACAATCCACATTCTTGATGTTGGATTTGGTGATTTAAATAAGACTAACTCTCATGATAGGCGAGAAGAAATCCTATTTCTTGATGATCCTCATGATAGGCGAGGAAATGATTCAATGTCTAATAAATCTTATGATAGGTGAGATCTAGATAATGTTTTGATGAACCTCATGATAGGTGAGGTTTGATTCAATATTTGATAAATCTCATGATAGGCAAGATCTAGAGAATGTTTTGATGAACCTCATGATAGGTGAGGTTGGATGTTCACCTATGAATTGTGATCGAAAATTCATACCAAAGATTTTGATAATAGAATTACTTTTGATTTCTTGACATAGTTCACTGATTGTAGAATTTTTGTTATGATGATAGGAGGATCTGGGTACTCTCTAGATGCGAGAGATGTTTCCTCAGACTACAGACTTGATACCTCATCTAGCACCAAATGAGCTTCAGGTGATAGGCCATTGTGGTCTTACGAGCTTGCTTGATATGCCGCAGATTATAATTAATCGGGGTTTGTTGACCCCGTTGGCTGAGAGGTGGCATAGTGACCACAACACCTTTCATCTACCCACTGGTGAGATGACAGTCACACCAGAGGATGTGTGGCGTATATTTCACATTTCATTCATGGGGGAGATTGTTACTTATGATTCTCATGGGACTAGCAGCAGAGATGCTCTCCGCAGAGTTTTTCAGGATCAGGACATAGAGGGTCCGAGTGTTCGATGGTGAAGGATCACAGATTCTTATGCGACACTACCAGCAGTGCTAGTTGGATTCAATGGAGGTTTACTTTGCCCTGATCATAGGTCAAAGGGATTCCTCGTCGGCTAGGGTAAGACACTTGAGAGCATGATGGGACATGGTACCAGATATGCGTGGGGGATGTGCATGCTAGCACATCTTTATCATGATCTACACTCGGTTGTGTACCTAGGTGCACATAGTTTATCCACAGGGATGACCCTGTTACAGGTGTGGGCTTGGGAGCATTTCGCCATTTGTCAGCCATTTTCAGTTGCAGACAGACCAGTCGGAAGATCGTATGTTTTTAGATACAGTGGTTGATTCACACAGGCCCGAATGGGCAAGTTGGAGCATTTGAGATGGGTGTTTAATGACATGGAGATAGTTATCTAGTGCCCATACCTTGACTGTGAGGAGTGTGATGAGGATGGTGCAATATTGGGGTTCTTGTGTGATTCTATGTACCTCATTGGTCGGAATCCATTTATTTTTGAGAGATTCTTGCTTCGTTGGGTATACAGACAGTATGGCATTATTCAGTGCATGCCACAGGGTGTAGCCCATTATGCATGAGGACAGATGGATATTCCTGATTGGGGTCCTACACTGTCATATGATGTTCTTGTAGAGGGATACAGGTCATTACAGCCATCTCCTTGGGACATGCAGAGAGATATCTTAGAGGCAGTTGTGACAGAGGAGTATGCCACATTCCTAGCCTTGGTCCCCCATCCACGCATTACCATTCTTGATGATCCAACACCTTTACCTGTAGAGGAGGATGTGGGAGAGGGTTCCGCAGGCAGTGTGGGTGGAGATGATTCTACATCCGACAATAGCTCATAGAGTTGCAGTAGTTCGAGTAGCAGTGGTGATGATAGTGACGACGATGGTGGAGGATACAGAGGGGCAGGACTAGCCATCAACAGTGCTCCTTCCTCGAGCAGGCCTTGCAAGAGGCAGGCAGTGGTAGTTCTAGCAGTCGGGCAGTAGAGGCAGATAGCTGGGCTCCAGGCATAGGTCCAGACTTTGTAGGGGCAGTTGGTACAGGCTCAGGGTATGCTTGTGTAGACTCAGACCCAAATGCAGGCACAGGCACAGGCTCATGCATAGGCCTTAGCCCAGGTACAAGGACAGTTAGCCACTATTTAGACACAGATTGATACCCTGACAATGGAGTGAGACAATGCTTGACAGATTACCGAGAGGGCACAGGAGACAGTGGATACTCTCCAGAGATTGGCCAATGGCACCTCCATAGGTGATTATATGAGAGAGGTTTTGTAGGTTGGGCGAGAGGCCAAGTTCTATAGAGGCCGATATCATGATGCAGTGCCTGCCGAGCGTCGAGTTAGTTATGCCCTGTCAAGATCAAGGCAGACTCATACATGGATAGTCAGTGAGGGGGTGACACAGCCTCCACGCAGAGATTCCAGAGATCCAAGTCCTTCAGGGGGTGGTGGTAGTACAGGTCCTATTGGGCCTACTCACTCTGGCAGAAGCAGGTCATAGATGCCATTGTGATCCTCGATGATGTATATTATGATTGTAGCTCATTGTTGATCATGTATTTTATAGACCAGATTTCATTGTATACTTGACATTTGTGATATATATATGAGATGCAGTTGATGTGATATGATGATGGCTTTATGATTTCTATGTGATGGATGCTTTAATTATATGATTTTGTGATGATTTAATTCTAAATGTGATGATGTATATGAATGATTATTTATTTTAATGCAATGATGTAATGATAAATGCATGTGTAGAACATATGATATATGGATATATGATGTGATGTGATAATATGTATGGATAATGAAATGATGAAATGATGAGATGATGATTATAACTATATGGTAACCGATGATGATTTTGGATTTTATGTCAATATACTCAGTCTTATTTGTAGATTATATAATCATTGATTGGAATCCTTTATGCAACAAATAATCTGTAGATAATGGATTTATTTATGAATGCAATCTAATTTAATCATGCAATGATATGAAAAACATATGTCATTTTAACAGTCTTTTTGTGCTTGGTATCATCATAGAGCTTTTATTGGATATTGAAAGTGAATACAAGCATCAATGGTATGTGTTAGACCAATGACAACCTGAGAACTACTTTCATGATTTTTGATATTGCAATCGAACACAAGCATCGAGGTATAATTGAACCGAGATGACCTGAGCATTCATTGGGTAATCAAGCAGTGATTAATCATTTCAATGTGTGAATTTTGAATGTCATTAGTGATACATTTGCATAGCACATCCCCCGACAATTCACAAATGTATATGATTAATGTACAGACAACAGATAATTAAAATATCATTCTTTTTCTTTGTTCCTCTAGTTCAATATATCATTGAGTTACTCCAAAGAAATGATAATCAAAATGTACAATTTATCCATTGTTTACCTAGAGTGTTCCATTCATTATTCAGATTTTAGATCATCCATCCTGATTTTGACATGTTTTTGGATTTTCAAGATTTTTGACTAAAGACCTAACCTAGTAACCTATCTTAGGGGTCTTGGGGGATGATTTAAGATTAGCCTTGCCTATGTTACACACGTAGAGACCACGTAGTTTGACTGAAACAGACCTATGTTTTTGAATGTTGCTTTTTCAGACTTACCTTTTTGACTTGTTTTTGGATTTTCGATATGATATGGATGGTTGATGCCTTCTGACGATGATTGATATTGCACTTTGATCTTTGTTTTTGATTTTATGCCATATTGTTGTGTTGCCTTTTGGTGAAATCGATACATTTGTATTTCCCCTACTGATATCCAGATGTTGCCCCCAAGCTATGGAGTGATATGTTGATCATGTGACATGATTTTGTTAATGGATGTAATGATGGCCAGATGAATGATATGATATGAATTGATACTGAATTTTAGACGAATGATCCTAACATATATCCAAATAGATGGGAAAGTTGATTTTAGAATCACATATGATACCTGTTTCCAGGTTTTCACCATATGCTTTGATTACACCCTTTGTGTTTTTTTTGTATTTTCTCATTTTAGTATTTTTTTTTTTTTGTATTTTGTATTTTTTTTGTATTTTTGTGTTTGCCAAGATGCCTGTTTGCCAGGTTTTCACCAAGGAAACAATTTTCAAAAGTTTGCCTCGTGCATTAGGAGTTTTAAGCATAGAACTTTCTGAGATGAATACTACTGATAGGTTCATCAAACAGATCCCCTTTTGACATCGATAACTGATATGCTCCTGATCCATACACTGATATGACAACAAAGGGACCAAGCCAGTTAGGCTCAAATTTTCCTTTCTTCTCTCTATCCTGCTGATTCCTAGGGTTTTCCTTTAGTACCAAGTCTCCAACCTGAAAGACTCGCGGTTTTACCCTGTGATTTTAACTTCTTGACATCCTCTGTTGATAAGCTGTTAGATGGTTAACAGCTTGTTGACAACGCTCATCTAGCAATTCTAGTTCCTACAGTCTAGATACCCTATAGTCTTCATCTGAAATGATACCCCTGAGTGATACACGAAGGGATGGAATTTCAACTTCAATGGGCAATATGGCTTCTGATCCATATACCAAAGAAAATGGTGTAGCTCCCATTGGTGTTCTGATGCTTGTTCTGTAGGCCCATAGTGCAGGGTTGAGTTGAACATGCCAATCACATCCAACATTGTTACCCATCTTTTTGAGGATTTTGAGTATGGTTTTGTTTGAGGCCTCTGCTTGGCCATTCCCTTGAGGATAGTACGGTGTTGAAAATCAATGTTGGATATGAAACTTATCACATAGTTCTTTGACATCTTGATTCTTGAATGGTCGTCCATTATCAGTGATAATGGATTGAAGGATTCCATACTGACATATGATGTAGTTCAAAATGAAAGAGGAGATCTGCTTCCCAGTGATGGTTGTAAGAGGTACTGCTTCAATCCATATAGTGAAATATTTCGTAGCCGTAATAATGAACTTGTGTCCATTAGATGAAGAAGGATTGATTTTTCCTACTAGATCTAGGCCCCATTGACAAAATGGCCATGTTGATGTAAAGGGATGTAGTTCCTATGTTGGTGCATGAATCAAATTGCTGTGAATTTGATAGTTTTGGAATTTCTTGACAAATCGATAGGATTCCTTCTCCATGCATGGTCAATAATATCCCAATCGGAGGAGTTTCTTAGCAAGAGTTATTCCACTCGAGTGAGTGCCACAAATACCCTCGTGAATCTCTCGTAGGGCCGTTTCAGACTCATTACATTCTAGACATCGAAGTAGGGTACCATCAAGACCTCGATGATAAAGTATGTCAGCTATCAAAGTATGTCTTGCAGATTGGCGGATAAAGTTTATTTTTTGGTTCCGGGATAAATTAGGAGGAAGGACATCATTTTTCAGATAGGCATAAATTATTTCATAGATGGAGGTTTCGGTGGTTTCGATATGGTAGATGGTAGCGGATTTTGATTGATAATGGGAAGGACATGATACTTGTTCTACCATAAACTCATAACAAACATGTTTCGTAGGCAATTGTAGTAGTGAAGCAATTGTAGCCATGGCGTCTGTAGCTTTGTTCTCCGCCCTTGGAATTTGATCAAACGTGATATTGGGAAAAGACTGTTTCAGATAATCTATTTGTTGTTTGTAGGGCATCAACTTTTCATCTTTTGTCTAATACTCATCATTCACTTGATAAATGACCAGTTGAGAGTCCCCATATATCTGTAAGTCCTTGATATTCCACTGAATTGCTGTTTTGACCCCAATAATCAATGCTTCATATTCTACTACATTATTTGTACATTGGAACATGAGTCTATATGATTTCAGAATTGTGTGTCCTTGGGGAGAGATGAACAAGATTCCTACTCCTGATCCTCATTGTGTATACGATCCATCAAAATATAGTATCCATTGTTGGGGCATTGCTGTCATAATGTCGGCATCTAGAAATTCCATTGTCATTGGGCGATCATCTGGTAGAGGAGCTTCAACTAGCTGTTCAACAATTGCTTGTCCCTTGATTGCCTTTCTCTCAACATATTGGATGTCGAATTCACTTAGGAGCATAACCCATTTCACCAGTCTACCTGTTAAGGAAACTTTACTTAGTAGATACTTCAAAGGGTCAATCTTTGCAATTAACCTGATTGTGTGAGTCAGCATGTAGTGTCTCAGCTATTGAGTAGCAAACACCACTACTAAGCATGACTTTTCTATGAATATATAGTTTATTTCATAGCCATTTAAAGTTCTACTGATGTAGTAGATGGCATGCTCTTTTCCTTCATTATCCTCTTGTGCTAAAAGTGCCCCCAATGAGATATCTATTGTAGCAATATACAACATGAGGAGTCTTCCTTGTGTTGGTGGCATGAGAATGGGTGGCGACATTAGATATTTTTTGATCTGACTAAATGTCATTTCACACCCTTCATCTCAGTTGAAAACTATAGTTTTATGCAATAGATGATTGAAAGGATGACTTTTATCCACCAGTTGAGAGATGAATCTTTTGATTGACTGGAGCCTTCCCTGCAATGATCATAGTTGACTTATATTCTTAGGAGGTGGCATCTCCATTATAGCTTTGACTTTTTCCGGATCCACTTCAATGCTTTTTTTTGAGACAATGTACCCTAGCAGCTTTGCTGATGTAACCCCGTAGACACACTTCTTAGGGTTTAACCTGACATTGAATTTCCCCATTCGTGTGAAGATTTTGTCGAGGATATGCAAATGCCCTTCCCTAGTAGTAGATTTTTCCATGATGTCATCCACGTAATCTTCCATGAAGGTGTGCATCATATCATGGAATTTTTTTGTCATAGCCCGTTGATATGTAGCTCCTACATTCTTTAGACCAAATGGCATGACGTTCCAGCAGAAGGCCCCCCATGGAAATGTGAAAGTTGTCTTTTCTTGATCTTCTGGAGCTATTTTTATCTAATTGTATCCTAAGAAACCATCCATGATTGACAACATGGCATGCCCTGCTGTCAAGTCCACAATGATGTCTACGTTTGGCAGTGGAAAGTCATCCTTCGGGAATGCTTTATTGAGGTTCCTAAAATCCATGCAGATTTTGATGCTGTTGTCTGGTTTTGAAACAGGTACTATGTTCGATATCCACTCCACATAGTCTATAGACCTTATGAATTTAGCATCCAATAAGTTCTGGATGGATTGGCATGGTATTATCGGATTGATTTAGGTCAATGGAAGTAAGGGTGAGGATAGCAACATTGTCATAGTCATTTTTCGGAATATCGAGATCTATGATGGTACTTTCTTCCAGATTGTCTAGTTCACTTGAGGTCTGTTCATCCCCACTTGAATCATCGATATTTAGTGACTCTCCCATGATTGGTCTAGACCCAGAGCTTTGGCCCTCCTCATGTGTGGGTGTATATTGTTGGATGATATCACAATGAATATCCATAAAAGATACATCAGATAATGAATCCCATTCATACTCATTGTAATCGGTTTTAAAGCAATTCCTTAGTTGAAGAATTCTTTCTACAACCTTCTCCTTGAGTTCCTATTTTTCTTCCTTAGAATATCCTAGTCCTAGCTTTTCTTTTGTGTGGAGAGTGAGAGGTGTGATAGGTTCTGATATTCCCTCCTTTCTTAATCCAATGGGTCCTTGTCCTTCATAACCCATCTTTTCCAGAATAGCCTTTCCTTTTCCATACTTGTTTATGTTGATGTTAATATTTTTGATACCGATCTCTAATGTTGATGTTTCTTCATCCTTATAAAGCTAATCCAGGATTGCTTTATTGTCTGTTTCTTTTGCTATGGTTCCGGATTTGACAAATGTTTCTTGAAGAACTGTGCTAGGTAAAGATGTTGGAGGTTTGATCATTGATGGTTGACCATATTTCCTAGGAGATGGCATTAACTATGATAAGTTAAGCGATTGCTCCATTGAGTACTATCCCATTCCTTTATTTGTCAACTAAATTTTCTTTTGAAAGTTGTCTGATAGAGAAGTTTGTGTATCCAGATTGTTTGTTTCAACATGACTTGTTTCCTTTTCTTTACCTTTCTTTTGCACCCACTTGGTAGTGATGCTTGGACTTTGTTCATTCTTGGATGATGATGAACTTGAAGCTTCCCTGTTGTGAGGGATAAAGGTGTCTTGAGATATTCGTAATGTGTCACAATGTTGTGGATGATTATAATCAATAGCTATAGTCAGCTCTTGTCTGTTTACTGGAAACTTCAGGCATTGATGGTATGTCGAAGGTACGGCCTGCATTTCATGAATCTAGGGTCATCCTAAGAGTATGTTATATGTCAACTCTCTTCCTAATACTTGACATGCTATATGATTCATCATGGGCCCCACTTGAATGGGTAATACAATTAAACCTTTGGATGATCTTTCCTCCTCATCATATGATTTGATGGTCATTTTCCATCGAGCATCAATAGCATCTTTGGAATATCCTAGTGCACAGACTAATTTGAGGGTGCAAATGTTTAGACTAGCTCCCCCATCTATTACAACTCTCTTAACACGATGATTATGGATACATACTTCGATATGCAATGCGTGTTATGTAGATGGTTTAATTAGACATCATCCTGTTGAGAGAATGACAAACAATGTGGGGTAGTCAGATGTCCCACCATAGCTTGGAATTGACAAACATCCAGATTATTTGGTACGATTGTGGCAACTAATGCTTGTTCGAGAACTTCCTTATGTGATGGTGACAACTTAAGGAGTTCCAGTATCGATATTTGTGTGGGGATGTTTTGTAATTGATCAACAATATTATAATGAGATTGAGGCGTAACCGCACGTTGAGATCCTGTGCCTTTTAATACTACCTTGGCTTGCCCCCTAGTCATGATGTTTGCCGATTGATGTGCTTGATTCTCTCAGGGGATGTTTTACATTTGATTGAGAACATCATAATGTGATGGAGGTGGAATTCCATGTGTGGAGCCAATTCCATTTAACATTAGTTTGGATTGTCCCCTAGTTAGTACATTGGCAGGTTGATGTTCTTGATTTTCTTTGATTTTTAGGACATATATTTGATTATTAGAGTTTTGCGTGCTTGGGATTAAATTCAAAGAGGTAATGTTGTTGGTTTCGATTTCATCAATGTTATCACCAACTGCATGATCATGTTTGACTTCAGATAGACAAAGGATTGTTGTGTCATAGACATGATTGGCATTCTTTCCTTTACTATTTGAGGATGATGCACCTTTGTCATAATTTGGCAAAGGATCTTTGAAGGCCGAATGATCATTGTTATTTTGAGGTCCTTCCACATACACTTTGTTGCTGTCTACCAAATCTTGTACTGCATGTTTCAATTCCATATAGTCATTTGTTTTATGACCCTTGTTATTATGATAGTTGCAATAATTAGCATCATTCCACCATGATGGTTTGACTTTTGGATCCCAGAACCTAGCTTCACGTGTAGTGAGAAGGCCTCTCGTAACTAGTTCTTTCATTGCTAATTCCATTGTTTGACCCAAAGGTGTGAACCTTCGCCGATTTGACGGTTTTTGATATGACTGTGGTTTTATGAGTTCATTGCTTTGTAGGGTATTTGACTTGACATTTTGTTCGTTGTTCTAATTCTTTGATGTGGACGCAGTCAAATTAAAAACCGGTTTGACGTTTTGGGGATCGTTTGTTGTCTCATTTGTATTTCGGTTCTTTTGCCAAAATTTTGGCTTCTCACCGCTTGAGTATTGATTTGAGGAGTTACTTGTGTTGTTTTTTTTTTCATTAAAATGCTTGATAACTCCTCGCTTGACTAACGCCTCTTCGATCTTAAGACCATTTTCTATCACTTTCTCAAACGTGGGAGGACATTGTAGTTCCAATCTATAACTCATTTCTTTTGTCAAGTTTTCAATGAATAATTCCATCTTTTCCTCTTCAGAAATTGATCTAGGATATCTAGTGAACAAGCATTGCCATCGTTGGAGAAAAGACAAGAACGTTTCTCCTTTTTTTTGCTTTAGATTGTAAAGATCTTTGATAGTAACATCATGTTGGATGTTGAAGGAGTATTGAGAGATAAATCTATTGACTAGCTCCTCAAAAGTTCTGATACCAGGTTTTAACTTCGAAAACCATTCCATGCATGATCCTCCCAAAATTCTTGGGAATAATCTCATTAAATAAGTTTCCTCTTAGGAAAACTCCAGACTCATTGTTTTAAATTCTCTGATATGATCAATTGGATCCATTCTTCCATTATACTTATCATATTTTGGAAACTCACAATGTCTAGGAAAAGGTATCAAGCTAACCATTGCGTCGAAAGGATAAGGAAAAATGTCCTGTATCACATATCTCTTGGTAGTCCCTTTCGTCATATCTTGTATTTGTTGCTGTAACATTTGCATCTGTGATGTTAAAGTAGCAACTGAATCTATCGTTTGCGTAGGTTGTGGTATCTCAGTCTCTTTATTTTTGGTGTTTCTTTCAAATAGTTTACATCAAAATCTTTTGGAAGTTTTGCCCCTAATTCGGCTAACATTAAAAGATATTTTTCCATGTCTTGTTCTAGAATTTTCTCCATAAATATGTGAAACTTGGGATCTTGTTGAGCTTCTTGGATATCTTCCGGAGTTATTTCGTTCTTATCATTGTGGTTTAGATTATTCCAAGGATTCTCTTCTGCCATTTCTTGTGATTTTAAAATTTCTTGCTCTAAGAGTCTCTATTTTTGGTACCTAGTTAAGATTGGCATACAAAATTTTTCCCTTTCTTCTGAAATGTTGATTTTATGTGTGGGATAGTGTCAATTGAACCTTTTTAAACAAAGTCGAATAAGATTATTGATCTTATTGATGGGACAATATTTAAAAAGTTTAATCACTATACTTCATTTCATGATGAAGGATGATAGTATCCTGATAATGAAACTTCAGTGTAGTAATTGATTGTGTATTTGATTTTGACACTTGTGATTTGTAAGATCTTGTTTCAGTTGATAAGTTTGGAAATTTGTATAAACCTTTTTGAATTTGGTTCTTAGACAGTGATTCTACTAAGAAGAAATTTGATTCTGATGAAAAATGTGGATAAAATGATAGATTGATGGACTGGTAAAAGTATTGAACTCTTTATTTTAAAAGCGCTAAAATAGAGACCAAAAGCGCTATTTCCTAGAGGCACTGGAACAGAGTCCAGAAGTGCCGAAATAAGTGACATAAGTGCTATTTGACTAAAAGCACTAGAACAGTGCCTGGAAGCACTGTAGAAAATGATGGAAGCGCTACATTACGGAAGCGTTGTAACAGTGCATGAAAGCGCTGTAGAATTCGATGAAAGCACTATTATACCAAAAGTGCTGCAAAATAGACTGGAAGTGCTGAAACAGTACCCGAAAGCGCTATTTCACAGAAGCGCTAAAATAGAGACCAGAAGTGCTGAAATAGGTTTTCCAGAATGCTTAAAAACAAAAGTTTACGACTCTCTATTGTAAAATCTGATCTGGCCTTGTGGCATATTGTATCAGGGATTGTGGAAGATAAGAAGGATGAATCCGTTGACTACGGTTGTGGAATTGTGTGAGAGCTCTTCTTTGAAAGAAGACTTGTGAATAGAGGGGTTCTACTGCGTAATCTAATGTGTGACCCCTAGCAAAATCATGATATTGGTGAATGAATGTTCTATGTTGTAAGAAGAGTTTCCGATTTTGATATAGAAAACGTTGTCTCCTCAATTTATTTCTATAACTGAGAGGTTTCTTGGGTTTTGTGACTTTGATTTTTCTCTTGACAAACGTGGTGGACTTCCACTTTTGTAGCATGGATTTTTTGATTTGTTTTGACTTGACGTTTTCAGGATGATCTTTAAATCTGATTTAAATGAATTTGTAAAAACACAGCAAGCAATTTTGAATAAGTGTTTTAAAACTGAAAAGATTATGTATGTTCAAAAATCACGAATGATCTTTATTGATTTTGACGGGTTGTTTTAACAATTTGTACACAAATCAAATAGACTCACACTTAAGGACAAGTAGGTCATCATTATATTCACAACCCATATCTTGAATTACGTTGACTCACACAACAGTGTCACCCCCTAGAGGGCACCCGTGTATTGCCAGGCGCGTACTCAAAGTGACGGAAGTGGATACCGAATCCCTTGAGTAAGCAATCCTTGGTAATTATATGGTGAGTGTCTTGGGGGTAGATTCTTCCCTCCCCTTGCACTGAGAGTATGACAATGTATGGATACTGACTCAGCAAGAAAATACTCTATGGTTCATAGATAGGGTTCCATTCAGTGTGGCAAATAGATAAACTCCCTCAGGAGACCTCCTAATCTTTAGAGAAAATATTTTGGGGATGGTTATCTTGCTCAACTATCGTCAAGTTGGACTTTCATCAACAACTTGCATTTTATTATAGTGGGCTGGAAAACCTGGCTTTGGTTGTTCCCACTTAGGTCGTTCCCATAGGGTGAGAACTTTTTCCCACTACAACAAGCCTACTAAAGGATTTAATAAAGCGTAAATGACACGAAGTAAATGTGAATCTGGCACTTTGATCATCCAGTTAAGGGGAGAGCATAAGCCTAATCACCACAAGCACAACATATAAGTTTGTCTTGTTTTAAAAGCCCAATTTTTTTTTTTCTAATCTATGTGAAGGTGTTGCTTCATAGAAATCATGATGTTCTTTTTAACTTCTACTGTAAGAATGTGATGACTATCCTAGGATTGATAGATTTTCTTTAAGAAAAATAAGAAAGTGACTATCCTAGATTGATCAATTTTAGAAAAACTTTGAAGTGACTATCCTAGTTTGATCAATTTTAGTAAACTTTGAAGTGACTATCCTAGATTGATCAATTTTAGTCCAACTGTGAAAAAAAAATTAAAATCTGGCCGTGGATGCATTGGATCTAGACTGATTTTTACAAAAGCACTGGAATATTGCACTGAAGCACTAAAATAGTTACCTGATGCGCTAAAACCCGAAAGCGCCGACACAAGACCTCGAAGCGCCGAAGTTTGGCATGGAAGCGCTAAAACACCCGATACACTAAAATAGTGATCGGAAGCGCTATAGCAAAGACCGAAAGCGCTAAAGTTGAAAGCGCTAAAACAACGACCAGAAGTGCTAAAACAGAGACCAGAAGCGCTGAAACTTTTAACGGAAGCGCTACAAGAAAAACACTCCGAGAACTTGCGTGACACTTTCTAGAAAATTGATAATTTTTATAAAATTGGGGTTAATGCCCCATGGTGGGCGCCAAACTGTAAGTGTGAATATGTGAATAAGATCAAAACACTTCTGAATACGACATTATATCAATGATTAAACAAATTGAATCAATTCAAAACAATAATCAATTGAAAGCATCCTATTGCTCTCTATCTCCAAAGATTTATTAAATCTTGATTGCTCTCAGATTGTGTAAGCAAATAAGATTGTTAAAATGACTATCTGAAGAATGAGATGATGATAATGTAATGCTAAATGATAAATCAATTAAACTAGCATGATATTGATGTGAAATAGAGAATTGCAGCTACAAGAGGCAACCATGGTTGAAGCTTGATTGCTTGATGCTTGATGTGTGAATGCTTGATGCTTGAATTCTTGCAGAGTAAGAGTGCAAAAGCTTGATTATCTGGATCCTCTTCTTGGTTCAATGAGGCTTTATTTATAGATTTCCTGGCTATAGAAATTTCACAGGGAGAGCTTTGAGAGGCTTGGATTCAATCTGGAGAATTGAATGGTGAGAGATGGAGGAGATTGAGAGAAAGATGGAGATTGTCTCTACCCATGAAAACACCAGGCAAGAGAAGAGGAAGGATTGATGGAGGAGGATTGAGAGATCAAATTCCAAATTTGTCTCCAAAACTTCCCATGAAGTTTCAAAGCATTAATTGTGACAAATTTAGACATAGATTAGACATAGGAAATCTAATTCATTTTTGAGGAAATGTAGATTGGAATATTCCTTATGCTCTAATTCAAATATTTTTGATTTATTTAAATTAGGAAAAGGGAGATAAATATTTTAATAAAACAAACTATAGGATAGTTGTTTATTAAATTAAACAGAAGAATATGGTAATTAATAAATAAAGTGTTTTGTCTTTATTTAATTAATTTGAGATGGATGTGATAGAATAAAATAGGGATTTGATAATTAAATCGAACAAAGTATTTAATTTTGTTTATTTAATTAAGATGAATATTAAATGTGAACTATATAAATAAATATTTCTATTTATTCAATAGTAGAAGAATTTAAGATAATTAATCAAATAAGTTGGATTTAATTAATTGGAATGCTCCAGACCATTTTTAGGTGTATACAACAACATATGAAAAACAAAACAACAAATTATTCAATCACAAAATACTACAATAGCGATCCATGTAATGACTTATAATGTATGAGATAATAATATTTTTTGAGTACTTATTAAACTATATATTTTTGACTATCATGCTTACTATTTTCCCTATCCATATCTTGTTTGAAAGCACATGATTTTAGGATTTTACCCATAGGAGCAAGCTAGTGAACCATTTGATAAAATTCTTTCGTAGAAATGTAGGATAACTGTGGTGGCATAGTGAAGGCGGTGAACTGTTTGAAAAAATGCCTGAAAGAGATGGGGTCTCATGGTGATGGAATGTGATTACAGACAAATGCACATCATGAAATTCCATCACCATAAGACCACATTTATCTCAGGAATTTTTTCAGATAATTCATTGCCTTCTCTATGGTATTATTGCTTACTATTATGCTTTGGTAGAAATTTTTCCAAGTATCCATAGTTTTTTGGAAAGCACCTATTTTAGGATTTTAGCCATAGCAACAATGAAGTGAGTAGTTTGATAAAATGCTTTGGTACACATGTATGGAAAATGTGGTATCATAGAAAATGTTGTGAGATGTTTGAAGAAATTCCTCAAAGAAATGTGGTCTCATGGTGATGGAATGGCATTCCATCACCATGAGACCCCATTTCTTCGAGGCATTTTTCAACCTACTAACTACCCTGTCTATGCTATTGCTTACTATTATGCTTTGATAGACTTTTTCCAAGAATCCATAGTTTGTTGGAAAGCACCTTTTTTAAGATTTTAGCCATAGCAGTGAGGAAATGAACTATTTGATAAAATTCTTTGGTAGACATGTATGGAAAATGTGGTAGCATAGAAATGGCAGTGAGTTGTTTGAAAAAGTGGTGCAGTAGCACCTTTACAAGAGCATGCCTCCATGAGGAAAATTTAGGATTTTGAGGTTGTATAGATATTTTCATGATGTAATAAGGCTTAAATAGCCATTTTTGAGTTTGTAATGGTATTTGGTAGTCATTTTAGGCATAAATTGTAAAGTTACAAAATTTTAACAAAAGTTGTCAATCAATGTTGTAAAAATGCAAAAAGGTGCCAAGTGGAGGAATATGAAAAGTCAAAGTAGTTGTGGAGGAAATATTAGGCACTTAGGAAGTTGAAATGATTGGAATTTTTTTTAAAATATGCGATTCATCGTTGTTAGCTGTTGTTGAAGCATTTTGAAGGGGAAAACTAATAAAATATCACTGTTATACTGTTATTTTCTATGTTTTCCTCCATCAGATCTGCCAGTGTAGGGTTTCATGAAGGTGGTAGTGCATATATAAT
Source organism: Sequoiadendron giganteum (assembly GCA_007115665.2). NCBI lineage: Eukaryota > Viridiplantae > Streptophyta > Pinopsida > Cupressales > Cupressaceae > Sequoiadendron > Sequoiadendron giganteum. Next base: position 477,557,383 of record CM021109.1, read on the forward strand.
GTGTTTAAATTTAAGGAGTTAGGTTTTGGTATCAATTTAAAAATAATTTGAGCATTTGATATTGAGTTTCAAGCTTTTGGTGGCCTGATTTCTCTAGGCGGTTAGAAAATAGGGGCTAAGGGTTTGATTGCCCAAATGAACTAAAAAGTCCATTCCACCTTTTTGTAGAATTTTTTTCTTGATGGAATGGACTGGTTTGAATGAGGAGTATGTGTAGAAGGTAAGGAATTGGTTTGGTGAAGTTTTTGTGTGAGTTCTCCTCGCTGCCCTAGTGAAAAACCAGTTTTGGTGCCTTTTAAACAAGGCTAGAGTGAGTGAAAAGAGGATAGGGGTTTAGAAGTGGATAGAATACCTTGAAAAATATGAGATAAAGTTAATTGGGTGGTTTTTATAATATTTTAGAGGTTGTAAGTGTTCAAAGAAGTGAATAATTGAGAAACCTTAGGTGAAAGAGGGTAAAAACTAGTGAAAAAGAGTGATTTTATGGAGGAAGTGTATGTGGATCTTTGGGGCAGCACTATTTGAGGATGGAATGAGAATTTACAAGATTAAATAAGCCTTATTGAAGTGATTATAATCTTTTTAGAGGTTAGGGCATAAGACTTTCAAATTGCCCTAATTGATTGCAAGGAGAGTGAGGGTTTTATGAAAAGGGGTCTAAATGAGAAAGAGGAGACCTGAAAGTTAAATAATTCAAGGTTTTCTTGGCTTTCTTTTGATTTTTTGGAGGTTTCAAGTGTTGGTTGTGTGTTTGGAGAGGTGTATCTTTGAAAAAGAGGCCTAATTTTAGCCTAATTTAGCATTAAAAGCTAGATTTGAGACAATTGCTCCAAAAGAGTTTCAAGTGAGTTTCAGATATGTGAGAGCAAACCATAATGGGTGCCTAGTTTTGAGCATAGAAAAGGAAATGAAATGTTTGAAAATATTCCTCAATAAAATGTGGTCTCATGGAATGCCATGACAAGGAAATGCAATTGGAAGCTGCTCCTAGACTTATTACTTATGTTGACATTCTAAACAACTATATTGTAGTTGAAATTTTGTCATCTATCAACATCTAGTTATTACTTATGGAATGTGAAGTAATTATTTTATTTTCAATGATGTGCAATGCAACATAATCAAAGATATATATATATATATATATATATATATATATATATATATATATATATATATAAACTACACAAATCTATAAGTGCAATTCATTAGTTAAACTCTTTATTCTATTACCTATGTGAAGGTTTGACTAAATCCACTAGCATCGAGAGGTGTTCCCTTGAAACCTCCAATATTAGACTATTCAACATCCAAAATACATATTAAAATACCATTCATAAAAAATACTATTAACATGTAATAAATTTATAATTGTTTACTAGTTACATACCCCACCGATAGGCGTACTGCAGAAATAAGTAGGTGTAGGGCAGGTGTAACTAGTATCAACACTGTGACCCTGCAAGTTTATAAAAATCATAAAATTAAATCAGTTAATATTTCATTTCAAAATATAAATTTAATAAATTAAATTCAATGAACATGATAATTTTTACTTGAGTATTACTTCCATATGCATCATGCAAAATGTTAGCTACCCTCTCCATCTCCATAGCTGCAGATAGATCCTATGCAACAACCTCTTGAGTGTTGGTGGGGTCATGTGAACAAGTCACCTCGCAAGATTGACACACATGGGATCAAAGCTCACTTTTCGAAGACTCCCCTAGATGGCATTGTACAAGAGGGCTAGCATGCTGGATGACACTCTGTGTCAAAGAGCTTATGGCTTGCAGAGTCTCTATGTTGACACTCTCCTTCACAATGAAAGGGATGACGATGTGCTCATGAGGCGCCCTAGCGAGAGATCATATTGCTTGCCACATAGGATTAAAATTTACATTGGGTCTATCTTGTGCCAACCCCTACCTCTCCCCTAGAAGTCCCTCATAACAAAATAATTTGGTATTTTGTTCAAGATGAACTTAGCATATAGTTTCTTGAGGAAATACTGTGGGGCTTCACAATTGTTGCATGGTGGGTCATCAAAAACCATGTACCACCTATCCAAAAAATATTTCCTAATCTCTTGGTGGTGGCACCAATGAATAGGAAACCTCTTTGTATTGAGGGAGAGATTTCCATTTGATTGTGGGTCAGTGAATAATGCACACAAATCACCTTTTGTAATTTTTAAATCTTCTACTTCTTTATATAATAATTTATCTTAGTAAAATGCCCTAGGCGCCTGCCTCCTATCTTGCCAACTAGATAATTGTTTCTTGATTGAATCTACATTTTTTAACATATCTTGCAGTGAAGTTGCTAGGGTCATTCTTCCGTAGTTGAACCATTTGGATCGTTCAACCTCCTGATTAAATCCTTAATTTGTTTTTTATTGTTCTCAATTTCACCCATTAAATTTTGTTGAGTGCTAAGAGGGTATTGAGGGATTGGTGGAGGAGGTTGTTGTTGTTGTTGAGGATTTTGAGGAGGGTTTCCAGGTTGATTAACATCTCCTGCAAATTCAAAAAATAAATATCAAATACAACCTAAAACTAACAAATTCCAAAAAAAAAAATCCTTACCTCTTTGACCTCCTCGTTGACATGGCAACATCTTGGCAATGAATCATCAACCGTTGATGAATATTTTTGCAAAAAAGCTCCTCCTAGAATGTGAGTGTGAAATTTTGGATTTTTTGGATATGACCAACAAGAAAAACACAATTAGAAATGAAAATGAATTGAACATCTATTTAATTCCTTTTAATATGTCATAACATGCTCGTGTTATGGGCTTGTGCTGGCCGAGCCTCAGGCTCGACACACCAAGCCATAAGACGAATGCGTTATAACAAGAGCACATTATAACGTGAGTGCATTATAACCAGCTCGTGTTATGAGTTTTCATTTTTATAATAAAAAAGTGGCCACAAAATTGCTACCCATCTTCATGCACCCGCCTTCTTGTTAGTCTTTATTTAGAGATCTAGGTTGAAAATTTTGGTAGATCTTGAAAATTTGAGTATGCTCTTCTCTTGCATCGAATGATATTTGGAGAATAAAAAAATATTGAAAGAAATACCAGATTCAGGGGTTTCCTCTTTGTGGCTTTGTATTGTAGGTTCAAATAAGAGCTTTTTGGTGAAAATTTGAGCTCACCATTAAGGTCAAAGGGCTTAAGAAAGTTATTTTTTCCTTTTGTTTCATCGAAATCGGACATATGAGGCCAGATCTATGAGGGTTTGAAGTTGAAGTGTGGTTGCCAGATCCAGGATGCAACTACAATTTTGGAGCAATTTGGGTCAAAACTGACCTTGCCATCGTATCCAGGAGGCCCAAAAACCCCAAGATTGATAGTCAATCATGAAAATCCAAGCACTTCATCTAGAACCTGAGGAAAAAATCACCCCTTTTTCATCATTTGTATAGTTGTATGATGTCATTATTGCATGCGCATTCACAAAAATCTCAATTGACAAAAACTTAAGTTCAAAAGTTTGGAAAACAATGAGTTTTTTTAATAAAAAATTTCAAAATAAAAAAAACTAATAAGAAAATAGTAGTTTTTTTTACCATTGCAGAGTACCTATAACTCATAAGTACTTGCAGGGTACTCCCGTGCTAAGCCATAGCTAGGTGGCATGATGCCATTCACCCCATGACCCATTAGTTCTCCACTGTCTTAGATCAGGTCAAAAGGATATTCCATCAATTAATCAAGCATATTCTGTGGAATTTTGAATATTCCGTTGACCACTGACAATAGAGAATATTCCATGGTCCATAGAGCATATTTTTTCTACAAAATATTCCTCAAGGATTCTATCGACCTCGACCCAAATTGACTTGTTATGACTAGTCAGTCATCAAATTAATCACATGGGATTGTTGATGTCATCACTTTTTCAACGGTGATGTCAACAGGCTTAAAGAATTTTTGGCCCCCCTCATGATTGTAGTTTTCATTTTGACAGTTCAACTTCGGAAGGCCATAACTTAGTCATCTAACCTCCTTTTCTTGAGATTTAAAAAAAAAAAAAAAATTCAAGTAGAATTTCATATTCTACCTAGTGATGTAGTTGGTTTTTGATTTTGGTGCTCGGTTTTTCCAAAAATTGTGGATTCTCACAGGTGTAATTTTTAGTGGTGGAATTAATTTGATCTCATCTTTTGTAATTTTTTTCCCTTGATCTTATGGCCAAAGATACATGATTCAGGAATGTCAAGTCACATGGCTTCATCAGAGAGTATGTTCTCTTCATTTGAGACTTGCTAATTACCACACATCCTAATGGATAACAACACATATATGCATGTTTGTGGGAAGGGATCCATTGACATGGATGATGAAGCATTCAATGATGTTCTATGTGTGCTTTCATTGTTAACAAATATCTTCTATCTATCAGATCACACATGGTGGAGCAGGCAAGAGTGTTGAGTGAACACCGGATTGTGTCATAATATGAGATTTTCATAGTAGATATATAGTTCTAGTTGGGGAGGTTGATCACTAATCTTGAGTCTACACCTTCTCACATTTTTCTCATACTATTGATTTGATAGATGTCCACATTGAGGCATCTAGTGTAGAAACCTTTGAGGAGATTTTGTATGTTCATTTGAATCTTAGTATTGTTTCATCTACCGAGGATCTAGTGACATGTGTTGATATTACATCTCCTTCATCTAATGCTACTTTTGATAATGTTTGTTTTTCCACAGTTTTGGCTCCTTGTGATTTAGTGTAGTAGGACATTCATCATCTTCTAGAGATGGCTACTTGGGATGAGTACTTGAAAAAAAAATTTGGTTTGTTTTGTGAGTTCCATATTTTAGATTTGGTAGGCATAATTGATTCCATTCATCTTCTCTTTGATGGAGATGATCCTTCTTTACTGTTGCAAGGGAACACTCTAACCCTTTTGTTCATTATCTACATGATCATCAATTGCAGTTTGAAATGCGTGTGGATTATTTTGGAAAATATTTGGAGGGAGCTTATTTGTATTTAGAGGAGGTATTTGTGTCTTTGAATTGTGTTCTACAATCACTTCTAGGACATTCTAGATTATCTTATTTGGTAGTGTGGACTAGAATGCCTATTTGGAGTGTGACATATTTTGACATTGACATGGAGACACTTGAGAATTCTTCAGAGACATCTAACATCATCCCTCTTCCCACATATTCCTTTAAGGAATGAGAAGGCATCCTGCATAACCATTTTGGTTTTGTTTCTTCCTAAGGGGAGGAACGTCTTTTGACACTTTTGGACCATCTTTTGCATTCAATGCCAAGCTTCTACCATCATTAGAAGAGAATCGACATTGAAGTGGGGGGGAGGGGGTTGCATGGTCTCTCTTTTTCTCTCTTATGTGGAGGTATTTTTCCTCGCATGGGGTTTTGTCCTTCTCCTTCATTATTGAGAGTATTTTGTATCATCATCTCTCTTTTGGGGAGGATTTTTGTCCCACTAGGTTTTCTCCTTTTCTCTATTTCTTCGAGATTATATTTTCATTTGTACATGGGTACCTAAAATTTCCTTGTAGCCAAGACCCATGTTTATGTCATTTGCATAATAATCAACTACTCTCTAAGTTTCACTTAAGTGGGGGTGTTGGTGTAAATAGTTTTTTTATCTATCTAGTCATTACTACGTCCTATTTACATGTTAAGTTTACTTACGTCCTAGGAGGGATTCTTACTAGAAGGTATTAGTTTTTCATTAGATCTTATCTTTTGAATTTTAACATGTGTCCTAGTTATCTATGATAAGTTGTCACATGTCATAGGATTAAGACACTTTCCATAATCCTATTTAATCCTATGTCTCACCTTGGCTATATAACTAGGTGGTCTCATGTGTAAATCAATATTATTATAATGATATTGATTGCATCCTTTGATAGAATAGAATCATTCTTTCATATTTGATCTCTCTTGTGCTTTCATGAAGTTCCTAGATCTTGGGTGCCTATGATATTCAGCCAAATATTTCATGGTGTGGAGTTATTCTATACCAACTCTTACACAACCTCACTATTTGGGTAACATAACTCAAACATTTTAGATCGAACTTCTGGATTACTTCCATCAACAATAGTAGATGTAGTACATGATACTAAAAATATTCCTTGATAGATTCCAACATAATAGTTAGCCCAATATGCATCATAACTCAAAATGACATGACAAAAGTAGTTAAAATTTAATTCTCATTGATCTCCTAAATTCTCACCAACCTATAGACTCACTCTTTTGACATCAGTGAGCATCATTGACATGAATGAAAATATATGTTTGAGTTATGTCTTTTAGTTTAAAAGGAGATTATGTATACACATTCTTTCCCTTATTCTATAGTTTTTAGAATTTATGTTCATCATGTCATCACTTTGGGTTAACACAAGAGGGATACTACCATTAAAAGTGACAAATGTTTGATTTCTATGGTAGCCATATGGAATAATGGTCCAATTATCTGATTGGTAGGAGTCTTAGATTGATGAAATCTACTAAATGGAGGTTTGGATTGAGCTTTAGGTGGAGTTACAAAACCCCTAATTTTCCTTATCGATGATAAATATTGTTTATTTCTTCTTCTAGAAGCAAAAAATGATAGTTTAGTGTACTGAAAATAACCTCTAGAAGATGCTCTTGTTTGAATTTTGGGCATGAATTTGTAAGCATGATCTAGAACCAATTTTTTTGATTTGTAGGAGGCTCACCAACTTGATTGTAGAGATATCAAGTACTTTGTCGAATGCCTCTTTAAGGCTGAAAATACTAAGAAAAACACCACCTTTTTAGCTAAATGAATTAAAAGTCACCACTTGATTGGTCCCATGGTGTGTGACAAAAACTATTGTCACATGAAATCACACCTTGCTGAACATAGGCTCAACATTTCAATGTCATAATAGAAATAACCTCAAGGTGTGGGACCTTACTGTTGAGGTTAGATCTTCAGAGAAAGCCAAATTCCTCTTAAAAACCAGATGCAACAACCCAATAGTGGGTAACTCTATACTAATCTTAATATATTAAGTTGCAGAAGGAAAAGGGAGAAGATAATGCTAAAATTTATAAATATGGTGATGCACCAAGATTGAATATGTTTCTTCTTGCCTATGATTGCAAAAATTATTAAAAACACCATTGAAGAAGCTCACACAATTCTCTATTTCTTTAGTTTTATAAGAGAGCATGAAGGCTAGGGTTTGAAAGATCCTAAAAGGGGTGCATATTATTAACAATTAACGCTTTCAAAAAATTAACACAATTATATATTTTTTTAAAATGATGAAAGTGCATGCATGCATATAGGTATCAAATTTAACACAAGATATAAGCATTGAGAAGAGGAAAACATACTGATTTTATTAACAAAGAGGCATAAAATCCAATTTTACAATTGTAAAATACAAAAGTAGCATAAGTATCCTAGATAAAATACAGGGAAGAACCCATAAAATGAGCAAAAAAGTGCCTTATATCATTTGCAGGTCATAAGATTGAGATAGGGAATGTGACTAGGTAGGAAACCCTAGTCAAAAACCCTACAAATTATGTGTAGACATGTGTACTTCAAATACCAAGCTGAAATCCTACCAAAATGATCTTAACACAATAGTCAGGCTTCTACAATGATGAGTTAGCTGATAAAGGGTAGAAAAACCCACAAAATCTACAAAAAAATCATAGCTAGGGATGGCCCTTTGATAGAAAGTAGTCTACAAACAATAAATGAAGCATGAGAACCATTTTTTCACTTGAAGTTGGTAGAAAATCTATTTAAAATCATTCTTGTAGCTCCAAAAATGAAATTTGGTAGTTGAGGAAGTTTTTGCAACATTAAGGGTGATTTTTGGGTTGAAACATGAAAACTTGTTCAGCAATGGGAGTGGCGAACATGGAATGAATTCCAAAATCTTGAAAAGACCAAAATGTCCCTAGGGAACTAGAAATCCCAATAGGACATTTTAAAATAAAAATGGGTACGGGGAATCGATAATGGATTTGGATAATTGGACAAAGAGGGAACTCAAAATGTCCCTCGAGAACTAAAAATATTGACATGACACTTTTAAAGAAAAAGGGGAAAGGGGAGCTAAGAATGAATCAGGAAACATCCAAATGTTCAGAGGGAACTTGAAATCTTGAAAGGACCAAAATGTCCCTAAGGAACTAAAAACCCCAACAGGATATTTTTGAAGAAAAAAAGGGAAAAGGAGAATCGAGAACAAATTTGGAGAGGGAAGTTGAAATTTTGAAAGGACCAAGATGTCTCTAGGGAACTAAAAACCTTCACAAGACATTTTTGAGAAAAAAGGAGAAAGTGGAATTGAGAATGGATTTGGACATTGGGAACCCAAAATCTTAAAAGGATCAAAATGTCCCTAGGGAACTAAAACCTCAACATGACATTTTTGAAGAAAAGGGGAAAGGGGAATTGAGAACGGATTTGGTCCAAATGTCTAGAGGGAACTCAAAATGTTGAAAGGACTAAAATATCCCTAGGGAACTAAAATCTAGATAGAGAATTTTTGAAGAAAAGAAGGAAAGGGGAATTGAAATAGATTTAGACATTTGGACTTTATCCAAAAGTTTAGAGGGAACTCAAAATATCAATAGGACCAAAATGTCCCTAGGGAACTAAAACCTAGATAGGACATTTTTGAAGAAAAAGGGAAAGTGGAATTAAGAATGGATTTGGACATTTGAAATTTATCCAAATGTTCAAAGGGGACCAAAAATCTCGAAAGGACCAAAATGTCACCAGGGAACTAAAACCCCTAGAACATTTTTGAAGAAAAAGGGGAAAGGAAATTGGGAACTAATTTGAAAATTTGGACTTTGTCCAAACGTCTGTAGGAAAACCAAAATCTCGGAAGGATCAAAATGCCCCTAGGGAATTGAAAACCCCAACATGATTTTTTTTAAAGAAAAAGGGAAATTTCGTCACCCTTGAGATTTTCAATAGGGTATTTAACTGAAAACTGAGAAGGGGATGTTGCTACTACCAAAGGCATATTTGAGCATGATGAATCCATTAAGATTTTTTAGATGGTTATAATTGATGGGAAATAAAGGGGGGCACAAGGCGACAAGAACAACATAAGGATAAAATAAAATGCATGTGAAGTGAAATGTAACATGACTACACAAAGCATGCATGGAAAACACTACACATAACATAATGAAAAAAAAAACATAAAACATAATGCAAAAAAATTAAATTAAATACAAGGTTAGTACTATAAAGGATTCAAGTCGATAAGGCAAAGAGACCTCAATCTTTAAACTTATCTCAAATACCAAACATCATCTCCTGAATTGATGTTAGATAGGAGATTTCTCTTGTGAGGACTTAGCAAGCTACGTTATGCCAAGTCACTCACAAGCTACATATTTCCATTGGATAAAAAGTTGTGCTATTGTAGGTTTCCATGCAATATGGTGGGTTCCACAAAGCTTGCAAGCTACATTATGATATGTATCTCATGAAATACATGGATCCACTAGCAAACAAGTTATGTTATGCTACATGGCCATTCTAATAGGTTCTCATTTTCATGAATCAACAAGATGTGTTATTCTAGATACATGGACTATTTTGTAAATTATTCCTTATGAAGTGAAAAAAGTTTAACATCACAGGAGAAAATTTAACATCGAAAGGGATAAAAATAACCTCAGTAAGTGTAAAAGGTTTAACATCATGAGGGATGAATAAAATCACCTTAGGATATGTACAAAGTTTAATATTATAGGGGACAAACATAAAAAGGCCACACCTTAGGGGGTGTTATAAATAACACCACCACCAAGGGTGCATGTCAATAGATCATAAAATGTCAATGGACACCACTAAATATATGGGAAGTCACCCCTGACAGAGTATCACACATGATACCACTACCAATAGGGTCTGATGAATCATGGAATGAAGGGTCACACCTTAGGGAGTACCAAACATAGTACTGCTATAAAGAGAATATAACATGTCATGAAAAGTTATACTTTTAGGGGGTATTGGGCTTAATACCACCACAAAAGGGGACATCACATATATCAAGAATCCCACACTAGTGAAAATCCATATGATATTATGACTAAAGATGACACAATGTGAGAAACAAGGCCATACCTTTAGAGGATGTATAATATCACAACTAAAAAGGGTCATTTTACTTGATAATTTTAATGTGTGGGGTAATATGTCCCCCCTTAAAATTTTAGTGTGGTTGCTACAATGATATTTTAAGGAGATACTGAAGAGAAAAATTATCCCTTGTCTAAAGGAATACACTTTATACAAGGCTAACTACTCTTTCTCCCCAAGTGTAAGGGAAAAATGGAAGCTTATATGTATTGTATTGCATTCCTCCTTAATGATAGAATATGATTGCTAAAAAATATCTTGTGACCTGATGTATGGTAATGAGTATCAAATGATACTTCATTGCTACAATATCCGAATCTGCACCATATAAGAGATTAAGGAATCCGCACCTGATCCTTATTTAGTCTATCATCTTATCATAGTAATCTTTACAGGAATCCATGTGTATAGGATCAAATTCGCACCCCTTACATAAGTTCCCCTTTCCCACTTCCTCACCTCAAAAAACCAACTATGAAGGTGAAATTCCACATTAGATAATTGCCTTTATTCCACTTGGCATTCATCTTTTGCATCAGTAGAAGAATAAATATCGAGGATTCTCGCATGGAGCACTTACGTCCCTGATGAATTCCCATGTCTAAAGTTGGTAGAGGCATTACAATTCCCATTGTGAATGAATTGTAACATCCCTCTTTGACTAGCAAACTCGAAATGGCTCTTTCCTCCCTATTTTGGCCTTGAAATGCCTATCTTTCTCATTCAATCCATCTTCTTAGTAGTTTTACATCTCTTGGGCAATCTATAGGCTTTCACTTCACTTCCATCACTTCAAGAAGAAATTTTGCACTTCATAGCAACAACAACAACACTCCATCAACTTCGTAGAGAAATTGTGGAACAAGCCATTACAACAAGAGCTTGAGGGTTTGCAACACCTCCCTTCACCATAGTTGAGGTTGTGGTGATTGTTCAGGCTCTCTTTCTCCATCATTGGCTAGTGAGCTCTTGGTGGAGGTGGTAATGTTTTCACTCTTCTCCTTTACAATTTGGTTGAGTATCACTTCATTATTCTGTAGTGTTTATTGTGTTCTCTACTTTCTTTTCTCCTTTATCATATATTTCTCTATTGTTGCTATCTTGGTTGTCCGTGGAGGTGGAAACATCAAAATGGGGGTCTAATTGAGGAAGAACCCTATACAACCCCCAATAATTTTCCCTCTTTCTTCTGTGTAGGTGAGAATACATGGAGCTAGCTGGTGAAAAAAATATCTTTGTGAGATTATCCTTGTAACCTTACTTTTGGTCTATTTACTTTATGATTTCAATATCTACTTTGTATACTTTCTCATTCTATTTTTACCATCTAGATTGAGCTAGCTAGGCTATTAGTAGGTCTTTTTGGTAGTTTTAATGTGTCCACTATTGTATAGCCATACAGATGCTAGAAAACTCAAGAGATGCCAATGCACTATGCTGAAATCCCAAAATTTCCCTAATATCCTCAAACAGAGAGTTGTCTGAGGCATAAAACTAGCTGCAAAAAGCTAGCTTGCCTAGCCCAGATTATAGTTCAAGTTTGAAGAGTGGTTGTAGGACCTTATAGTTATCATCATTCTCATCCCTCATATGAAACATCCCTTTAGATTGAGGTAACTTAGGGAAGCCTTCCGCTCTTGGCTCTACATGAACTGGGGCCTTGAACATGGTTGGTCCCCCTCTATTACATTTTTGGTGAACTCGACCTGAATTTCTGTATGTTCATTTGTCAGTGTTGAAAATTATCTTGCATACCTTGTGATCATCATGTCCCTGAGCATTGTGAGGGTTTATGAGCATCACAACCCAGTCCACAACCTCTAGGTACGTTTTAAAGAGAAGTATAGGATACCTTATGATGGAGAAGATTAGGGTCACCTCTAGTTTCTCTACATGTATTTTCTCTAGACCTATGATGGGTCTTTTAACTTAGGATCAGTTGTTGAGGGGCGAGGTAGGAATCCCTGATGAAACCGATCACGTCCCCACTCCTCCTATATCTATGATAGCTTAATCAATAGATGAGCATGTGGCTATTCATATTCCTTCAAAATATGTCTCCGCCCTTAGCAAAGGGTTGTGTGACTTAGAGAATCACTTGGAAAGAAACTCAAAGTTGGCTAGGGCCACCCGGGTTATTAGTAAATTAAAGTATATGGTGGGAAAAGGTGGAACATGCATAGAAATCCTGGATAGCCTCTCTAGTCTGACCAAAGTGTGTGCCCCTTTGAATAATTCTAGCATTATACAAGGGGGCACTTTTGAAGAGTATGAGAGACAATTAGAAGTATCAATGCCTCCCATGCCTGTATACATGGCTAATGTGGTCCCTTTGATCAAAATCCCTTCTACCTATGAAAGATCCAAAACTATCAAAGTGAATATGATCCCCTTGGGTTTCAGCTTCACCCCTTTTGTCACCTCTAATAGTGGAGATTTTGGCAGGATGAGTGTTGGAGGCTTTGGTAGTGGTGGTGGATTTGACAGCAGGGGTAGCACTGGTGGAAATGGTTCTAGTGGAGGTCATTGTGGTGGTTTTGGAAACAAAGGTGGCTCTAGTGGAGGCCTTGATTGTGGTGGTGGCTCCGGTGGTGGTTCCAGTGGTGGCCATGGTAGCAGTTCCGAAGGTGGCTCTAGTGGTAGTTCAGGAGGAGGTTCAGTTGGTCCTATGTTATTGAAGGACCCTATTTTGAATACTCCTTTAGAAAATGGGTAAGATGCAAAGCCGTTGGAGATTCTCTCCCAAGCCACTGCCTAGCCTATCTTCCAACCATTCTTTCGACATAGCCCACTATCAGTAGAAATTTTAAACACTCCCTTCCCATAATGAATGGGGATCCCAAATTTCAAAAAGTATGGTGACAAAGGGGATCCATAGACACATGTGTCCACCTTTAATGCCCTATGCACATATTTTTTCCATCATGATGCATTGATGGAAAAAATATTTCCTCGATCTCTCAAGGATACAAAAATTGAATGGTACTCTTCCTTGCTCAATGAACCACCAAAAAGATTGATATTTGTAGAAGGGAACGAGGATTCCCCCAAATAGGCCCCTAGAGTTTTTAACCTAGGACCTTGGTTTAGAAGGAATGACACTCTTTCACCTAATGATATTCCTTTTTGGTGATTTCATTCAAAGGGTATGGGATGAGTAGGGTTTTGTTGTGTGTGATGAAGTGTGTCTCAATGCTGAAATGTAATGAAACTAAGCTAACTATGAAATGTAAAAAAAAGTAAATGTAAACTATATGCAAAGTAAATTAAATGACCTAAATGTATGCAATCTGCAAAGAAACTAGAAAACACAGAGATAATGCATGTGGGAATAGTAAGTGACAAAATAGGAGCTTTGGAATGTTCTAGAATTTGTTGAAAATCTGCACAGGGACACTTACGCTAGAATGGGTGACCTAGTCCTTCTTTCGGGAAATTGGGCCAAAATGGGTTTATGATAAAAGGGTATCCATAAATTTAAAAACCTTTTTCAGGCCTAGTATAGGGACAAGGTCACTAATGATGGTGACCTAGTCCTCCTGGTACTTTTGGGAGTTCCAAGGTCTGAATCTGTGGGTCCCCACTTGCACTTCCCTTTCTGATAGGGATCCATGTCCGAATCTTTAGAAAATGACCCGCAAGTTATCCTTTTGCTCCTCCTAGGGTTTAATGAGTTGAGTTGACTTAGATGAAAATAATGGTACCCTTTGCAACATGTTAATCCTTGCCAAATCTGCATAAATACATGCAAAGACAAGGAAAATGTTAGGGTTAGAGATTAGGAGTTTTCCTTAGTCAAACCCCATTGATGGTAATCAAACCCAAATGAAATATTGGTGCAGTCACGGTAGGAGGTTCCTCAAAGAGAACAATTCGAGCCGTGTAGCTAGAGTAACACAAAAAAAGCAACACAAAATCTAGAAGCAAATGCAGATTAACATGTTCTTGTTATCAAGAATTTCAATTACATATAGTCGCCCACATCTTAGCGTACAAATTCGGCTCATAGGCCTGATTACAATATGCTCAAAATATAGTGCTCATACATGCGAGTGAAAAACCTACAGATCAAAATATATATTTTGGATGTTGTGGTTGTGTTGCTGATATGTGGTTGTCATTGATGTGAATACTATTAGCATTAATGATTTTGAAGGCTGTATATGTCGAGGAAATTGAGAAAATTGTAATAAATATATTATAGGTAGCTAGTGAAGCTGAGAAGGTCAAAGTGATGAAAATTTATGTATGTTGATGTTGAGAAGGTGCACATTAAAGAGTTTCTTGCTGAACCTATCTAGTATGTTGTTTGAAATTTTTAGAGGTGCGCATCAAAAATTGAGGAAGTTATGAAGTTCTATGTTCCTATAGTTATTCAGTCAATGTAGTAGGTGTTTCTGGAAGATGAGATTGCAATTCTGGTGAAGTAAGTTATTTCATACATTCCTGAGGTGTTCAGTGATGTTTCTTGATTGTTCTCTATTAGTGTGGTACATTCATGTTGATCGACGTGTTCGTGGTTGAATATTTTCCTTATGTGTTTAAGGTTTTCATGTTCTTGGCCAACATGATGGTGGTAGCATGTTGTGGATCCTTATGGATTAATCTTGTATTGTTTGGCATGTTCGAGGATGTTGATTTAGGTCCTCACTATGTTGTGACCAACTTAGGTTGGTGCACATTAAGATTTGTTCATGTATTGAGGCCAATAGTTGTAATTTATTCTTAATTTGTGGCCGACAAAGTTGTTGATGTAAATCCGTGTAGTGGGTATATAAGAGCGATTGTCTTCTCATTTTAAAGTATGCTCGGTGAGTATATGTGAAGTATATGCAACACATGTATGAATAAAGATCAAATCATTTTAGTGTAGAGAAAAGTGTGAAGAATATTGAGTGAAGTGTGAAGAAGTGTTTCTGTGCCTAACCAGAATTGTAATCAAGCTTTTGTAGAAGATAATTTCTTAGTTCAACCTCATTAGATGAATTTAATCTGATTGTTTTATGTAAGGTAGTGAGCCTTCGCTTTGAGCAGCGAGCTCCAGGTAGTGTGCATGAATGCATGTGCATTCCCTATTGATTTATTTCATTATACTTCTAATAGGGTATAATCTTGTGGACTAACATCCACCATGGTTTTTCCCCTAAAAGATTATCCACGTATAAAAATATTTGTGTTCATGTGTCTTTAATGTGATGTTGATTTATGCTTGCACTGTTAATTATCAGATTTGAGATTAAAAGTTGTTTAAGGTGGAATAAGTTTAATTTTTGTAACAACTGATTCACCCCCCTCTCAGCTGTCTATCCTTGTTTTTCCAACAATTGGAATCAAAGCTATTTCCTTTGAAGAAGTCTAACAAGTTGAGGTGATTCGAGATGGCATCATACAAGAAGGATAGTCCTAGATTTGATGGTACAAACTACTCTCTATGGAAATTCAGAATGGAGTGTCATTTGAAGTGCATTGGTGAGCCTTTCTGGAAGATTACAAAGAATGCATATATAATTCCTCAGAATGGTCAGTCTACTATTAATGAGATTAAAGATGCAAAAACTAATACCAGGGCTATAGAAGCATTGCTAAGTGCTTTTATAGATTCCAAAATGATAAATGTAATAGGTTTGAAGACTGCACATGAGATTTGGAAAAAGTTGGAAACATTGTATGAAGGAGACACACTAGTGAAATTTTCTAAGCTGCAAATTTTGAAAGGCAAGTGGGAGAACATGAAGATGAGTGAAGAAAAAAACATATTTTCTTTCTCGCAAAAGGTAAATAAATTAGTGATGGACATTAGATGTCTCAGTGGAACCTTGGAAGAAGATGAGATTGTGGCTAAAATACTTAGATTTGTGCCTACTTTGTACAAAACAAAAGCCCATGCTATTGAAGAGCTCAGGATAGTAAAAAATGTGACAAGATACATGCTGATTGGAAAACTTGCTGCATTTGAGTTGACTGAATTTGGTGAATCTGCTCCTAATTCAAAGTCTGCATTCAAACCTACTATATTTGGAAAAATCCAACAAAGATATGATTTGGGATAGAGTTTGAAGAAAATATTCAAGTATGAAGAAGAGATGAAATTGATTGTAGATGAAGAAAGAGAGCTAGAAGAACTCGAAGCATTGATTATGAAAAGAGAAGCGAGAGGACAAGGTAAGTACAAAGAAAAGCTTTCTATTAAATGTTTCTCTTGTAGTAAGATAGGTCATTTTGCATCAAGATGTCCTGAAAGAGTCTCTAAGTATAAACCTAATAAGACTAGATTTCAAAAGAAATTTTATTATGCTGAATAAGGAGTTACTGATGATGAATCTGATAAATAAATTGGAAATGAAGATGAATGGGTATTCATTGCTATCAAGGAAAATGGTCTGGTGTCCACTAAATTAGCTGGTAATCAAAATATTGAGAAATCTCTTGTAGCCAGAATTGATGAGAAGGATGAGTGGGTGATTGACAGTGAATGCTCACATGATATGACTGGTGATAAAAGGAAGTTTCTAAGCTTTAAAAATTATGACGATGGTGTTGTAAGATTTGGAGATAACAATGCTGGTGTGATTTGTGGCAAAGGCACTATTTATCTTGGTGGAAAATGCAATACCGAGGATGTTCTTTATGTTCAAGGATTAAAGCATAATATGTTGAGTTTTGGACAAATGGTTGACAAAGGTTATAATATTCAATTCAAAGATGGTAATTGTAGGATATCTGGAAGCTCAGGAAATGTGATTGCTTCAGGTATAAAGACAAGAGTTAATATTTTTCACTTGAATGCTGCTAGTGAAAGTTGTTTGATTACTCAAGTTGATGTAAGCTGGTTATGTCATATAAGGTTGTTTCATGTAAATTTTGATAACATTGTCAAAATAAGCTCCACACAAGTGCTCAAAGATCTACCTAAGTTAGTGATGCCTACTACCACTATATGCAAGGAATGTTAGATGGGAAAGCAGACAAGAGTTTAATTTAAGAGAAAACAACATCATTCCAATGGAGTACTGGATTTGGTAAATACTGATCTATGTGGTCCATCCAGAATCAAAAGTCTACAAGGAGAAAGGTACTTTATGTTGCTTATTGATGATTATTCTAGAATGGTTCTAGTTTCCTTCTTAAGAGAAAAACATGATGCATTAGATAAATTTAAAAGATTCAAAGCTTTGGCAGAAACTGAGATAGGTTTGAAGATCAAATGTTTAAGATTAGACAAAGGTGGTGAATTCACTTCCGGGGAGTTTGATTCATTCTGTGAAGAGCATGGAATAAAAATACAACTATTTTCTCCTCAAACCTCACAACTAAATGAAGTGGTTGAGAGAAAGAACAAAACAATTTTAGATGCTACCATAACTATGATGTTGGAAGGTAATGTTCCTCATTTCTACTGGAGAGAAGCTATAAGCATTGCGTTGTATACTATCAACCAGGTGAATGTCAATAGTAATTCTGGTAAGAATCCTTTTGAGCTATGATTTGGTTATAAACCTACTGTTAAGTACTCCAAAATATTTGAAAGTAGATGTTATATTAAAAGAGATGAAGATATAGGAAATTTTGAAGCTAGAAGTGATGAATGAATCTTTGTGGGATACTCTACTATGAGCAAAGTGTACCGGTGTTACAATAAAAGATTGAAGAGAACGGTTGAGAGTGAAAATGTCAAAGTTGATGAGGATATTGAAAGATCATCTAGGTACTATGGATATGATTCAAATGACCAAAAATATATTACTGATAATGGAAAGAATGCACAAATATAAAATCAAACTCAAAGTGTTTTGATGAATCAAGAAAATCATGAAGAAGAAGACAATGGAGACATAGAAGAAAGAATAAAACCCAAAACTCCAAGGTATGTGAAGCGAAGTCATTCTAAAACTAAGATCATAGGGGACAAGAAAAAAGGTGTACAAACTAGAAGAAGATTTGCAGAAGAATATTGTTTGATATCCAAGACCGAGCCTAGAAATGTCAATGAAGAATGTAAAGATGAATATTGGATGGAAGCAACAAAGGTAAAAATTTAGATATCTTTACTAAACCATTGCCTAAGGATACTTTTGAGTGTCTCAGAGGTACGTTAGGGGTAATTTCCCCTCCTAGTATAAAGTAAGATGCAAGTCTTTGCATCAATCTGTGGACTTACAGTCAGATCTTGTTTCAGATTGATGTTGTGGTGGATGCTACTCAGGGGGAGTAGTTAGATGATTCAAATGATATGTGGATAAGAGCATGTGTACCTTCACCATTGTTGTCAAAGGGGGAGAAGAATAATGTGAAAAAATCTGAAGAAAGGGGGAGAAGAGTCAAGAAAGGGAGAGAAGAGCTATAAGAGGATAATTGTAGACAAAGGGGGAGAAGTGTACTATGTGAACAAATAGTTGTGATGATGGTATTATTTTTCACATCATGTGTTCCTGTCAATGCCAAATGGGGAGATTGTTAGATGTTGTGGTTGTGTTGCTGATATGTGGTTGTCATTGATGTCAACACTATTAACATTAATTATTTTGAAGGTTGTATATGTTGAGGAGATTGAGAAAATTGTAATAAATATATTGTAGGCAGCCAGTGAAGCTAAGAAGGTTAGAGTGATGAAAATTTCTATACGTTTATGATCAAAAGGCACACATTAAAGGGTCTATGCTGAACCTATCTAGTATGTTGTCCAAACGTTTCAGAGGTGCACATCAAGAATTGAGGAAGTTATGAAATTCTGTGTTCCTATAGTTATTCAGTTAGTGTAGCAGGTGTTTTTGGAAGATGAGATTGCAATTCTAGTGAAGTGAGTTGTTACATATGTTCTTGAGGTGTTTATTGATGTTTCTTGACCATGCTCTATCAGTGTGGTACATCTACATTGATCAACGTGTTTGTGATTGAATATTTTTCCTTGTGTGTTTAAGGTTTTCATGTTCTTGGCTGACATGATGGTGGTAGCGTGTTGCAGATCCTTATGGATTAATCTTGTATTGTTTGAAATGTTAGAGGATGTTGATTTAGGTCCTCACTATGTTGTGACTAACTTAGGTTGGTACACATTAATATTTTTTCATGTATTGAGGCCGACAGTTATAATTTATTCTTTATTTGAGGCCGACAAAGTTGTTGATGTAAATCCATTTAGTGGATATATATGAGCGATTGTTTTCTCATTTTAAAGTATGATCAATGAATATATGTGAAGTATATGCAAGACATATGTGAATAAAGATTAGATCATTTGAGTGCAGAGTAGAGTGTGAAGAAGATTGAGCGAAGTATGAAGAAGTGTTTCTGTGCCTAACTGAAACTATATATGCAAGACATGTGTGAATAAAGATTAGATCATTTGAGTGCAGAGTAGAGTGTGAAGAAGATTGAGCGAAGTATGAAGAAGTGTTTCTGTGCCTAACTAAAGATATAATCAATCTTTTGTAGAAGCTAATTTCTTATTTCAACCTCATCAGATGGATTTAATTTGATTGTTTTATGTAAGGTAGTGAGCCCTCCCTTTGAGTAGTGAGCTCTAGGTAGTGTGCCTGAATGCATGTGCATTCCCTATTCATTTCTTTCAGTATACTTCTAATAGTGTATAATATTGTGGACTAACATCCACCATGGTTTTTCCCCTAATAGGGTTTCCATGTATAAAAATCTTGGTATTCATGTCTCTCTGATGCGATGTTGATTTATGTTTGCACTGTTAATTATCAGATCTAATATTAAAAGTTTTTTAAGGAGGAATAAGTTTACTTTATGTAAAAACTGATTCAACCCCTCTTTGAGTTGTATATCCTTGTTTTTCCAACAATTGGTATCAGATATAGTTCCTCTGAAGAAGTCTAACAACTTGAGGTGATCCAAGATGGCATCATACAAGAAGGATATTCCTAGATTAGATGGTACAAACTACTCTCTATGGAAAGATAGAATGGAGTGTCATTTGAAGTGCATTGGTGAGCCTTTCGAGAAGATTACAAAGAATGCATATACAATTACTTAGAATGGTCCCTCTATTGCAAATGAGTTCAAAGAAGAAAAAAATAATACTAGGGCTATATAATGGGTTCAATATACTTGTGGTTCTCTTCCTATTATGGTATTGTCGACTCCCACTCTTATGCCTCGCATGAGAAGTGTGATGGTGCTTGCATGGAAGAAATTGAAGTGTCAAGTCTTTGAGCTTATTGTTTTGCACATGGCTCCTTGACCCGCTATCTATGAAAAGGGGAAGAATTCCCATGAGGTTATCTCTAATTCTCAGCCTTCATGGCCTCCTATCATTCTCCCACCTATCCCTTAGGTAGAGAACAGGAATAGGCCCACCGTTGAGGTTCCTATGTTTGTTTATCCTCTTGTGGTTATTCTTACTCCTACTCAAGAGACCATCCTTCCATAAAAAATGGTTGCGAAGGATACTCCTACAATTGAGAAGTAAGCTTCTAGTCTCTTCTCAAGCCTCATCCTCTAGTGCTTGCAACTGACATAATTGGATTGCACATGAGCACAAGTGTAGGTGAAAGGCTCTAGTCACAAATCATGATACCTTATAGAAGATGGAGAGGGAGCCAATTGCCTCTATTTTTGCATCCTTTTTTTCTATTTAAATTTCTCTTATTGTGTCTACCCCAGTTCCCATTGCCTTTTCTTTCTTTCGAATCCTCTGACACATCCAGATCATGCTCACCCCAAAAGTGTGTAAGTTTTCACCACTCCCTCTATGGAGCCTCATCTTCTAATGTCCCTCCCAAAAATTCCTCATTTCTTGCAACCCATTGACATGCCTCATATAGGGGTGGTGGCTTATGTGGTTGCCTCTAGTTTATCTTCCTCTTCTACTTCTTTTTTGCTGATTCAATATCCTTCATTGAATCACAAGTAGGAGGATGACCTCACCATGGGTGTAGATTAGAAGAAGGGTTTTCCTTCTTCAGAATCTAGATTTATCTTGGAATGGTGGCTTATGTGGTTGCCTCTAGTTTATCTTCCTCTTCTACTTCTTTTTTGCTGATTCAATATCCTTCATTGAATCACAAGTAGGAGGATGACCTCACCATGGGTGTAGATTAGAAGAAGGGTTTTCCTTCTTCAGAATCTAGATTTATCTTGGCTTTCACCATCCTTGTGATAGAGGCAACCCCCACATCCATAGAGTTTGTAACTATCCATTTTGATGAGGTCAAAAATGACTCTCAAGTGCCATCTTCTAATGTCCCTCCCAAAAATTCCTCATTTCTTGCAACCCATTGACATGCCTCATATAGGGGTGGTGGCTTATGTGGTTGCCTCTAGTTTATCTTCCTCTTCTACTTCTTTTTTGCTGATTCAATATCCTTCATTGAATCACAAGTAGGAGGATGACCTCACCATGGGTGTAGATTAGAAGAAGGGTTTTCCTTCTTCAGAATCTAGATTTATCTTGGCTTTCACCATCCTTGTGATAGAGGCAACCCCCACATCCATAGAGTTTGTAACTATCCATTTTGATGAGGTCAAAAATGACTCTCAAGTGCCTCACATTTCTCCCACCCAATTGTAACAAGGCACTTCTGGAAAGTGCATGTTCAATTAGGTGGATGATATCCTATCTTTGTTGTCAATTTTCATAAAATTGATGACTTTTTATTCACAATATTTTGACAAAGAAGACCTTGAGGGGA
>CM021109.1:477579309-477686435 GCA_007115665.2 Sequoiadendron giganteum
ATTATCATTTTATTGTGGTTAGGGTGGTCAGACAGACACCTACTTTTTATTTTTACCTTGAAACTTAAATACTACTACATTGAAATTTCAAATTCTCATGAAATAGATTTAAAAAAATAAAAATAAAGGTCTAGTAGTTTAGAAACTAAATTCAATTTTCTATACATTCTTTTTTTACATTTTTTTGAAATAATATAGATAGCTTATTCAAAATTTTACGTCAAGTTATCTAACTCTGATTTTCTATCTTTTATTGCCACTTAAGGGCCTATTTTTTCCATGATGATCCTGCACATACCCATAGTTTAAAGTGCAAGTGTTAAAGTGTATGAGGAATCACAAAAAATATTAGTGCTAATAGAAGGATATGGATCAGATGAATCCCCTTATGGAGAAGAAGAAAAAGAGGAAGATAAAGAAAAGAAGATGGTATTAGAAAAGGAAGAAGCTCTGAAAAAGAATCCTAAGACTCCTAAGTATGTATAGAGGAATCATTCTAAAGATTGAATAATTGAAGATAAAAGAAAAGGTGTGATGACAAGAAGAAAAGCTACTATGACAGAGGAACAAGTAAATATTTTTTGACTTTATGAGATAGAACATAAAAAAATAACTGAGGCATGCAAGGATGAAAATTAGATTAAAGATATGGAAGAAGAGTCGAGGTAGATTAAGAAGAATCATAAATGGGAAATGGTCCTAAGACAAACAAACAAGAATGTGATAAGAAATAAATGGGTTTTCAGGAAGAAGTTGAATGAGAATGGATAAGTTATCAAAAACAAGCCTAATCTTGTGTGTAAATACTACTCACAAGTGGAAGGAATATATTTTGAACAGAATTTTTATTGTATTGCATGAATGAAGGATATTAGGATGTTTTTGGATTTTGCAACACATAAAGACTTCAAGGTATATTAGATGGAAGTAAAGTCTTCTTTGTTGAATAGTGAGTTAGAAGACGAGGTAGATATTGAACAAGAAAAGGTTTTTAGTTATCAAAATATTTTGAGATGGTCTAGAGGTTGAAGAAAGAATTTTATGGACTCAAATAGGCTCCTAGAGCTTGGTATGCAATATTGGAAATGTACCTATTGCATTAGGGATTAAAAAATGGTATTGTATATAGTAATATTTACTTCAAAGTTAAGGGAGATCAAATCCTGGTTGTAGTTGTGTATGTTGATGATATAATCTTTGGAGGAAATGAGCAAATGTGTAAAAGGTTTACTAAGTATGGATCTCCTAAAACAGATCACACCAAGTACAAATCCATGATTGATGGATTACTATATCTAACTAGAACTAGACTAGATATCAGGAATGTAGTATGTCTTGTGGAAAGGTTTCAAGAAGATCCTAAAGAATCACATGTGGCAGCAGTCAAAAGGATATTCAAATACTTGAAGAGCACTCTAGACTATGGGATATGGTATTCCAAGGATACAAAAATTTCTTTGACTGCTTACACAAATGCAAATTGGGTATGCTATGTGGATGAAAAAAGTAGTACAAGTGAAGGTGCTTTATTTCTTGGAAATGGATTGGTTTCTTGGATAAGTAATAAGTAGGATTCAATGTCATTATCTACTTCAAAGATAGTATATATTTTTTCATCATCTTGTTGCACACATAGGTGTTGTGGATGAAATAGGTATTGAAAGATATCAGAGTATCATATGATGAACCTATCTCTATCTTGTGTGATAATACAAATTACTATCAAAATTTAAAAATATCCAGTAGTGCATTCGAGAACAAAATATATCTCTATCTGGTATCACTTTCTAAGAGATAAAGTTATTGAGAATGAAGTAAATTTGGAGTATGTGCCTAGAAAGGATCAAATATTAGACATTTTCACAAAGCCTCTTCTGAAAGATACATTTGAGTATCTCAAAAATAAGGTAGGGATTATTTCCCCTCCTTTCAACTAGATTTATAAGTTCGTGCATCTGTCTAAGGGAACAATTCAAGGTGTATTCTTTATCCTAGACTAAAAAAGGCTACCTTTCAAGGGGATTAGGTAGTGGCATCTTTGGTTTTTGTAGTCAAGGGGAGCATGTGTTGTGCCTAAAAGTGTTTGAGAAAGAAGTGGAGTGTGCAAGTGTTGCCCTTTTCCATTGATGTCAAAGAGGGGGAGAGAATTTTTAAAAACATAACAAAACAGGGAGAGAGAAGTTTGAAAATCATAATAAAGGGAGAGAGAGAGAAGTCTAAAATGTAAGAAATATCCAAGTGAGGGGGAGAGCTAATTGAGAGTTGAAGATCAAATTTTCTTTTATTGTTGATGGTTTTTCAGCAAGTGTTTCCATCAATGATGAAGGGGGAGATTGTTATAATATTGTAACGAAGATTTGAGCACCTTAATGCTTTCTAACAGTTTTAGGGTTTTTCACCTAAAAGGAGAAAGATGGGCCAAAATGCATGGGTCACATTAAGAGATAAGGGGTTTTATGGGGTTTAAGGTGTGGTGTGTGTAGGATTTATCTAAATTCAATGATCTAAATCTAAAGAACTAATAAAAGAGACCAAGTATTAATACAAAAACCTAGAAAATAAACTATGTTTGAAAACACAATGTTGGATGTAAGAATAAACTAGAATGACCTAAAAATGTAAACTTTAACAAAAAATAAAGTTGTAAATGAAAGAGGGGTACTTGGAAATGTATTTAAGACTTGGGGGAACTCTGAAATTCTGGAAAAAATGTTTTTTTATGTTTGGCGAGACACTTGTGCCAAGCTGGTTAACCTAGTCCTTTTTTAGGGTGATTTCAGGAAATTGACCCAAGGCTTGTTTCAACCAAATGGGTATCCAGATCTGCAAAAATATATGGAAAATTGGAAAAATGGGACTAGGTCACCACAACTGATGGGAATGTCCCTCTTTCCTTTTCAGAAGATTCGAAGGGGGAATTTGAAGACCTCAACCTGCACTTCTTCTCCTAGTAATTTCCTAGACTTCGAACTAAAAAACTCGGCCTGTAGGTGTCCTTTTTGAGAATGTTTTTCCCTAGATAAAAAATATGTGTCTCCAACAAGTCTTCAATCCATTCTTCAAGCCTTCCAAAATACCCAAGTTTGCAAACACACAAAGGGAGAGAAGAGAATGTTGGATGTTAGGATATAGGGGTTTTTCTTGGTCAAACCCCTTTGTAGATAATCAAATCAAATGATGAAATAAGACAAGAAAGCATGAAATATGGAATCGTAGATCTAGTACCTTTCCATGGAGATAGATCTTGAGTTGCAGCAGTAATCTAAAACTTTAATGCTTCAAAAAAAGATGTTTTGATGACCTAGGATGCAAACCCTAGCTTGCTTGAGAAGGAGTGGATGAGGAGTGAAGGGTTGTGAATAATGAGTGTATCTTATGAGAAATTAGGGTTTTAGGCTTATTTATAGGAAATTCACCTAAAAAAATATGTTATTTGATCCCCAAGGCCAACATGAAGGAGAAATAGACCAAAACCCTAACTTTTCCCACTCAAAACCCCAAAAATGGCTCCAATGGGACTAGGTTGCCGCCTTGCATGACCTAGTCCACCTGGACACGACTAATTTTCCCAGATGGGCAACCTAGTCCTAAAGGGGCCATTTTGCTCGGTGGATTGTCTGAGAGTGAAGAAATTAGGTTTATTTGACGATTTTATTAGATAGTTTATCAAATTAAGCCTTGGGATGCATAATAAGGGGCCATAGGGGCCTATAAATGATGATAAAAAAGGGTTATTTAGGTCCAAAATCCATAGGCAAGGGTCCAAATGAGTGAAAAGTGTCAAAGGCTACACTTTTTGTTCACACATTTAGCCACCACTTTAGTGAGAGGATGAACTTGCTTCAAGCTCACACTAAAGTAGTCCAATGGAGATGGTGAAGGATGAGAAAGAGAAAGGAGGTGGTGAAGCCCCCAAGATTCAGGATTCTAAGCCGAAAAGATGCAAGAAGACATTCAATTTGAAAAAAAACAAGATACATGATCATGTGATGATGAGGACTAGAATGAAGAAAAGAAGGAAAGGTGAAAATTTGGATCAAGCTTCGAATGTTTGTCCAGCTAGTGGTGGATCAAATCTAGGCCGTTTGTCCAAAACAAGTTGGTGGTTTAGTGAGAAAGTCATTCCAGTGTGTCATCTTCCCACCGTATAATGAGAAATTCATGCCAGTGTGTCAGCTTCCCATTATACTAACCATACCAAAGTTACCTTGCTTGATAACTTTGATAAGGCACCACAATGCTTTTGTTAATGTGTTTGAATTTGAATGTTATGTAAGGATTTTTTTGAAGGAGATTTTTATTTGTTCATGTGAGGTCTCATTCTTAGGGAGCATTGTGCCTAATGTCTCCAAGAGAGGACAAGTTGGGGTGTCAGATCATTATCCATGGGATGCTTCATTTGCATCATGCCACTTCAGTTGATCGTACACTCTTGGAGGGCATCAAGCCCAATGATACCACCAAGAAGATGACACATCACAAGGAAAGAATAATCATGCTATGGAGTTTTGTAAGAAGATGTCATCTATGAGTTCCCCCACTTTAAATCAGTTGCTACACCATCACTATGAGAAATTTCTTTAAAGTAGCCAAGGATAGAGGGAAGAAGACATGAGAGATAACTTGGAAAGCTCTATGTTAAGTCATATGTTTCCAAAGTAAGCTACGCCATGTTTAGGGGCAGTATGTCACATGTGCATCAATCTTAAGACATGTCATCCATGTCCCAAGCTTGCTTTTATAAATTAATGGAAGATTGACGATTAGTCAAAAGAGAAAACAAAAGTGGCATATGAGGACAAGGCTAGTGAACCCATTGCCCCCACTTAGTGCAGGGCAAAGGTGAGCCTAGAATGGATGATGGTATAATTCTCCTCATGAGGGATGTAAAACATGCAATAGTGAGTGTTCTATGACCCTACAAGTATTACAAGGCAAGGAGAAACAATTAAGGTTATTTATGTGAATGGGGAAACAAATTTCAGAAAATTTGGACTTCATAGTATACACTTTGTCATATAGGTGAGCAATGCCATTATAACTTGGATGGTGTGAGATGTTGTGCTTAGGTGGGTGAAGGATTAGAGGATGTGTAGGAGAACTAATGCTAAATGGGGATCTAATGGCCACTTGCATATGCATAACCTCAGTGGGATTGGGTTGATGTATCTCTAAGAAAGGGAAATTCAGTATCATCTTTTTACCATTTCCCAAGGAGGAAACATTACTATTGTGTGAAAGGAGTGCAACAATTTTGTTATTTTCTTCCGCCATGATACCTTCCCTAGTAGGAGAGTGTTTAGGAGAACTACAAATATGATGTTCAGGACATGCATTATTTGGTTCTACACTATTGACTTCATCACAAGTAAGGGAATGATCTATGGTGGAAGTTTCTTGTTCCATCATAATATCTTCTTCACTAAAATGAGAGATATTAGGAAAGGGGGAAATTTGATGTGATGTCTGGTCATTGCATTATTTTCCTCTAAGGTGTCATTCTCTTGTGCCAAAGTATCTATCCTAAGAGGAGATCTATTTGGAAACTGACAAACAATAGGTTTATCACATGACATGATTAGAGTTGGTGAAGTAGCTTCATCACTCATAGGATAGGCATTAAGAGAAGGATAACTAGGAATTAGATGGTGACCAATGATTGGACTATTGTGTTTGAATAGACCCTTCAAAATGTGAGGAATATTAGGAAGGAAAGAAAAACTGCTATAACTCTCAATCATTGGAGTGCTTGATAGAAACATAGCCTTAGTTATTAAAGAATTATTGCCAATAGGGGATGTGTTGGGAGAGGATGGAAGACTGGGTAAGATAGTAACCATAATTTTAGCTTTGTTTTTTATAAGCTATTTGCAAGAGGGAGGAAGAAGAGGAAGACAAGCAAAGACCATCATGATCTTTAATGATTGTGTCTCCTTTCCACAAGACACCTTCATCACCAATGGGAGAGGTATCAGGAGAAGACCAATTATGATTATCATGATTATCGATGTTTGCAACCTCTTGTGGAAAATATTTAGTGGATGAGCAAGGAGAGATGAAATCGTCAAGGGATTCATCTAACATTTCCAATTCATCACTAGTAAAGTGTTGAAGAAGTGTGTGAGTGGGTGCTTGTGGTGTTTGTAAAGTGTTGTTTTCAATTTGTAATGAATTTGATCTAAATGAATTAGGAACTAATGTTGAAAATGAAAATTGTAAAATTATAATACTATCCATAAGTGCCATGAAATATAATAGAAGCTATGTGAACTTAAAATGGAATGTAAAGACATAGAATGAAATGCAACTTTCTGATTTTAAACAAGGTGATTTACTGATTATACTAGAAATAAAATGTTGTGAATGCAAAATATAATTTAAGAAATGCATGAAATGCACCAATTTAAGCTAGATTCAATAAAATTCATGTAACAGAAAGATCACCCATTGATAAAAATAGATAATGGCATAAAATAGAAGCTTAAAAATAAGGTTTTCAACCTTGTAAATGAGAGTTTTAGAGGCTTAAAGGGACTAGGTCACCTAGGGTGGCGACTTAGACCTTCTGGTGATTTTTTTGAGAATTTTCAAGATTTTTGGATGGATTTGGGTGGTTTCTATATTGTATAATGTAGATATATAATGAAAATGCAGAATTTCAAAAATGTTCAATGATTTAAAATGCAAAAATGTAACCTATATGCACTTTCACTAATGCAAAATTTGAAACCCTAGAATGCAACTTAACTAATAAAAAATGAAATGCAAGATAATTCTAGGCTAAAGAAGGACTCTAAATCAGAAAGGAATGGATGTTGACATTAGTTTCACCAAAATGTAACAAATATTTTAGCACCTTAATGCTTTCTAACACTTCTAGGGTTTTTCACCTAAAAGGAGAAAGATGGGCCAAAATTTATGGGTCACATTCCATGATAAAGGGTTTAATGGGGTTTAAGGTGTAGTGTGTGTAGGATGTATCTAAATGCAATGATCTAAATGTAAAGAAATGATGAAAGAGACTAAGTATTAATACAAAAACCTAGAAAATAAACTATGTTTGAAAACACAATGTTTTATGTAAGCATAAACTAGAATGACCTAAAAATATAAACTTTAACAAAACAAAAATCTATAAATGAAAGAGGGGTACCTGGAAATGTATTGAAAACTTGGGGGAGCTTTGTAATTATGGGAAAATTGATTTTTATGTCTAACGAGACACTTGTGCCAAGCTAGGTGACGTAGTCCCTTTTCAGGGTGATTTCGAGAAACTGACCCAAGGCTTGTTTCAACCAAATGGGTATCCAAATCAACAAATATATGAAAAATAGGAACACTAGGACTAGGTTGCCACAACTAGTGGGAATGTCCATTCTTCAAGCCTTCCAAAATACCCAAGTCTGTAAGCACACAAAGGGAGAGAAGAGACTGTTGGATGTTAGGATATAAGGGTTTGCCTTGGTTAAACCCCTTTGTAGCTAATCAAATAAAATGATGAAATAAGACAAGAAAGCATAGAATATGGAATAAAAGATTTAATACCTTTCCATGGAGATAGATCTTTAGTTTCAACAATAATCCAATCCTTGAATGCTTCATCAAAAGATGTCTTGATGACCTAGGATAAAAACCCTAGCTTGCTTGAGGAGTGGATGAGGAGTGAAGAGTTGTGAATAATGAGTGTATCTTATGAGAAATTAGGGGTTTTAGGCTTATTTATAGGAAATGCACCTAAAAACATCTGTTATTTGATCCCCAAGGCTGACATAAAGGAGAAATAGACGAAAACCCTAACTTTTCCCGCTCAAAACCCCAAAAATGGCTCTAATGGGACTAGGTCACCACCTTGGGTGACCTAGTTCACTTGGACAGGACTAATTCACCCAGATGGGTGACTTAGTCCTACAGGGTCCCTTTTTCCATGTGGATTGTCCGAGAGCGAAGATATCAGGTTTATATGATGATTTTATCAAATATTTGATCAAATTAAGCCTTGGGATGCACAATAAATAGGGGCCTATAAATGATGATAAAAAAGGGTTATTTAGGTCAAAATGAGTGAAAAGTGTCAAAGGCGACACTTTTTGTTAACATAACTATTTTGTTATTTATGTTGTCATTGATGTCAACCTAGGTCAACCTCTATTGTGATTATGATGAGAAGGTGTTTGTGGTGTCCAATCTAGGTGTTGTAGAGGAAACATGGTCACTTTGTTTCCAAGTTCTTTTGAGAAAATTTGTATAAAGAGTGTATAAGGTGATAGGGGTGTGCTTTGTATTGTACTCTACATTTCTTCAAGCTTGAAGATGTGCTTGTGTGGTTTGGATGTGATGTTCAGAAGTATTTGGAGGTCTCATATCCAATGTTTCAAGTTCTATTTTTTGTGATAGTAAAAGAAGTGTTTGAAAATCTGTTGGATCATCTCTAGTTTGTGAAGAAGGTTGTCTGGTAGAAATGGAACTACTCTATATTTCTCTGCATTGAAGTTTATTGTATTGAAAATTTGGGAATGTGGTATTGATTCTTGTATCTATCTTCCCTTGGAATGTTTGGTGTTCAAATGTTATGCAAGCTTGGTTCATGAGTTGTGTCTCAATGAAACTTTGATTGGTTGCACATGATGATAGTATTCTTAGTTGCATTTGTTTGCACCAATGTGTTTGAATATTCTACTTGATGTTGTGTAAGTTTCTAAGTGGTCCATCAGTTGTTTCTTGATCTGGTGAAGTGTGAATGTGGTTTCTTGTTAGTGTTAAAGCTAGTTTGGCCAACCTAGCATGTGAGCGATAGTTTTGGATGTACTTTGTGGTTTTTCGAAGCATGGTGTAGTGTTTCAATGTAGATTTGGGTCCTGATTAACCCTTGGTGTGGTCCTCCTTCACTTATTTCCATCGAAAAAGTGTTTGGTACTGACCTATCTGGTGGTTGTATGTTTGAGGTGCTGACATTTCATTGAAGCTAACTTGGAGAAGATTGTTTGAGGTTTCAGAGGATATATATGAAAGTTCATTAATTGGGGAAGTGTGTGGTGTGAATTTTGGTGTGAAATGATGTGTATGTGATCAAGTGTTGAGATTTGAGTGTGTGTATGAACACCTATGACTACCAAAATCAATGAGAAAAAGGTGCCAACATTTTAGTGTGCCTGAAGTTGTTGGAGGCAATGAGCCAAAGGTTGCAAATGGTGAAGATATATTGTGGTGGATTCTCCTATTTATCTAAGGTAGTGAACCTCATAACAATTTATTTGTAATCTCTTTTATTCCAAAAGAAGTAAACTTCCTTGGCAATGAGCCCTTGCTAGTGAGTGTGAACCCCAATCCTAGACCTGCACAAGCATGAGAAAAAAACACATAATTAGATTCATATGCAAGTAAGAACAATGACTCCCCATGAAATTCATTAGCAATGCTCAAAGATAGGAAAATGAAGAACCAAAATACGTAAAGTAAATGAAATCCTAATTAAGCATGTAAATCCTCAATCCCATGGGGGAATTGGTGCCAATTATGTGTAGAAATTGGCCCTTTCCCAATTCGTATGCAAACTTTGTGATGATTTGATGAAGATTTGATGCACTTTAGTTGCATGCTTGCATAACCTAGCTAAAAAATTGATAAAAATAGATAAAAATGGATATGCTTGAAGATGGAATTATGCATAATAAGTTTGCTCAAATTGTGGATGATCAATTCAATAGAGGAGGCCTCTATTTATAGATTTGAAGAATGGAATATTGAAGGATTTGGGTGAATGTGGGACAAAATACCAACCAATGAGAAGAGGCCACTTGTCCACATGTGATTGGAGGAGGAATGAGCACATTTTGATGAATGCGCCCATAAATGCTATTAGTTTGAATTTGAAATTAGTGAAATGACATGTTTAGAGGGAATGTAAATGGAGTTAATGTCACTTGTCTCAAGGCCAAGGACATGTAAGAGAAATTAAATTCCTTGTGGGAAGTACCCATCCCCTTTTGGAGGGATTTTTCAAATTTGTGGAATATTCCCTTTTGATTCCAAGTTGAGGGAAAATAGATGAATTAATAAATCAATTAAATTGATTTATTGGTGCAAGTTGAAAAATCTAGAGGATTGGAGTGATTAGGATTAGGATTAATCATGATTTGATTAATTTAGATGAAGATTAGATGATTTGACAATTTTGACTTAGATTTTAGGATTTATTTAAATCAAAGTTGAGAGGAAAATGCTTTTAGATTTAATTAAATAAAACTGATTTATTTAACTAAGAGGAATGATGTTAGATTAAATCAAATAAGGTTAATTTAATTAATTTAAGTATATGAATTTAGAGATTTATTTAAATAAAATGAATTATTTAATTAAAAGAGGGTTGATTAGATTAATTAAACAAAATGATTAATTTAATTAATAGAGGAGAATGACTTAATCAAATAAATTTGATTTATTTAATTAAGAGAGGAAGTATGATTAATTTAATCAAATAAATATTATTCAATTAAATTAATTAGTGAAGTGGATAATTTAGGAGGAAACGATGTTAGTAAGATTAGGATCAGGTGTGTAGGATCAACTTGTATATTTTTCATGTCTACATTTTGCCCCTCTTTGAAACAATGCACTTGTTGCATTGGTTCAAAGAATAAACTGTTGTGATCAAAGTTCAATTTGTTTAAATTTTTTAGATGCCCCATTGCTGCTCTAGCAAGAAGAATTATGCTAGTATATTGCCCCCTTGAGAGATTGAGTGGAAATGTTCAATTTTCCAATTGAGATCATGATAAAATACGAGAGGAGTGGTTCTATTGATTAGAGGACAAAAATAATTATTTAGAAAGATCAGATATTTGATGTAGACAATTTTGATGATGTATACACAGTCATCGATCATGGGTAGCCTTGTGTATATTTTGATACAACACACCTATTTTGGATAGAAATGTTAGTAACGATAGAAGAATAAGAAGAAAAGAATGATGACAACATGATCCAACAAGTCCATGAAGCATTAAAAATTTATTAGATATGATGATGAATGATGATTATGATGATGATAATCAGGAGTTGGGATTTTTAAAGGGCCAAATAATTTATGTTTTATAAAACACATAGATACGATGCATAAGGGTATAAAGAACCAGGATGGTGTTGTACCTAGTGTGATGGACTTTGACTTGACAATTAGATAGGATTATTCTTGTTCACACCTGACATATGAAACTTCATTTAGAATGTAGTTCAAATATTCTAAACAACTCAAACCAAAACATATAAAAGAAAGGCTTCCTATGTGGTCAACAAGATGCCTATAACACCCTCCCTATAGACCAAACAAAGCGTGCATGATGAAGTTATATTACAAGAATATCCAACAAGCACAACAGATAAAAATATAATGATCATTTCCCCACTCCTTTCTCTCTAAACTATTTTGATTAGGCATCATTGAGAGGTCATTGGAATTAACACACAATAAGATAAGTCAAAAAGACCAAGATAAAGTAAACAAACAAGCTAATGTTCTTCATACCACTAGCCAAGAATAAACTACAATGATGCTTGATGTTGATGTCCATTATAGGAAGGATGCATCCTAGGACATGTTATGATTAGGTGATGATGAGATTGACGGGATGATAAGCTATTGATACTCTGGTTTGACCAACTTGCTGACTTCCTGACCTAGAATTGAGACTTTGATGATTAGTTGTTCACTTTTGAACCTTCTAGACTTGCTTCAGATTGAATTACCAAAGGATGAAGATGATGATTAGGTGTTCACTTTTGAAAATCTTTAAGAAAATAGTCAATGATGTTGGTTTTATTGGTGGCTTCTGCTTCGCCTTTGCCTTGGGGATAATATGGAGTGTAAAAGTGATGTTGCATTTTGAAATTTTCACATAAGTCATGAACGTCCTAATTTTTGAAAGGTGTCCCATTATCTGAGATAATGGCTTGAGGGACACCATATCAACAAATGAGGTAGTTCATTATGAACTTATATATCTTCTTTCCAGTTATGTAGGTCATGGGAATGGCTTCAACCCACTTTTTAAAGTACTTCATGGTGGTGATGATGAATTTATGGCCATTGGATGAGGTGGGGGTGATTTTAGCGATGAGATTGAGCCCCCGCTATGAAAAGAGCCAAGGTTTGATAATGGGATGAAGCTCGTGAGATGGTGCATGGATGAGGTCCCCATGCTACTCGCACTGCAAATTTTTTTTGACAAAGTCATGTGCATCCCTCTCCATTGTGGGCCAGTAGTATCCAGTCCTTAGCAACTACTTAGCAAAAGTCATACCACTCGAGTGTGATCCACAAAAGCCATTGTGTACCTCAATTAAAGTAATTGGGGCTTCCTCAATATTTAGGCAATGCAACAAGGTTCCTTCGATGCTCCTATTGTGGAGGGTTTCTCCTAGGATGACAAAGCGGGTTGACTTCTTGATGAAGGCTCATTTGAGGTTTGGGGTTATATCAGCAAGAAATAATCCTATTCTTAAGTAGGTGTAAATATCATGATACCAAGGATCACCAGAACCAACGAGTTCACACATGAATTCAGAATCTGGTACCTCGAATGCTGGTATGAGAAGCTGCTCTAGAAGGAATTCTTGCTTTGGGACATTGCACAAGATTTCTAAAAGTGATCCAATTGTAGCCATTGCATCCGTTGATCTGTTGTTTTCTCTAGGTAGTTGTTCAAATGTGATGTCAATGAATGAATCTTTGAGGCTTTCCACCAATTTATTGTATGGAGTTATCTTGTCATCCTTCATCTGATATTCATTATTTACTTGATTGATTTTGAGCTGAGAGTATCCATATGCCTTTAGAGCCATAATCTGCCACTATACTGCAATCCTTAAGCCTATGAAAAGAGCCTCATACTCTGCTATGTTATTCGTGTATGGGAATGACAACTTGTAAGATTTGGGTATATAGTTTCCTTGGGGAGTTATGAAGAAAATTCTTGCTCCTAACCTATGTTGCATGTAAGATCCATCAAAATACATCTTCTAGTGGTCTACTACACTTAGGCTGAAAATTGATATGTCAAGGAACTCTGAGATAAGTGGGTTTTTTGCATATATAGGATCCTCTACTAGTTGATCTGCAATCACTTGTCCCTTGATGGCCTTGTGCTCCACATATTCAATGTCATGTTCTATCAATATCATGACTCACTTGGTTTTCCATCCTATGAGAGTAGCTTTAGAAAGTAGGTACTTGAGAGGATCTATCTTTGTGATTAGCTTTATCTGGTGAGCCAACATGTAGTGTCTAAATTTTTGGGCTGCAAATACAACTATCAAAAAATATTTTTTGATAGGAGTATATTTTAGCTCGTGTCCTACCATGGTCCTATAGATATAGTATGTTGCTCTTTCCATTCTTTTTTCATCATGTTGGGCTAAGAGAGCACCGAGAGTTGCTATTGTTGCTGAAATGTATATAATTAGTGTTTTTCTTAAGATTGGCGACATCAAAACTTGTGGCATGAGTAAGTATTCTTTGATTTTATTAAATGTCTGGTCACATTTGTTGCCCCATTTGTATGCTACCCCCTTGTGGATTATATGAGAATACGATATCTGCTTATTAGCCAATTGTGCTATGAATCTACAGATGGATTGGAGCCTACCTTGTAGACTTCTCAACTGCTTTAGTGTCCTAGGTGCTTTAATATCAAGGATTTCCTTGACTTTGGTGGGATCTAATTCAATTCCTCTCATTGACATGATATATCCCAAGAGCTTGCCTGATTGCACTCTGAAGACACACTTCTTTGGGTTGAGTCTAACCTTGTATTTTTCCAATTTGTCAAAAATGGAACTCAGAGCTCTTATATGATCTTGTCTTTTCCTTGATTTAGCCAATTTGTCTTCCATGTAATCTTCCACAGTCTTATGAATCATGTCGTGAAAGATCAATGTCATGGCTCTCTAATAAGTTTCTCTTGCATTCTTTATCCCAAATGGCACCATGTTCTAGCAATAGGTTCTGCATGGACATGTGAATGTTGTCTTGTGTTGGTCCTCCTTTTCTATCATGATCTGATTATATCCAGAAAACCCATACATTAGTGATAGAATCTCATGTCCAACTATCATATCCACTATCATGTCGATGTTGGGTAGTGTAAATTCATCCTTAGGACACACTTTGTTTAAGTCTTCAAAATCAGTGCAGATGCAAATGCAGATGCCCCCATTTGGTTTTAAAATAGGTACTAGGTTTGATACCCATTCTAGATAATCAATTGACCTTATGAATCCCACATCCAAGAGCTTCTACAATTCCATTTTGACTAACAAGGCTATTTGGGGATGCATATTTATGAAATTTTGTCTCACTGGCTTTGCTTCAAGATATACCACCAAGTGATGAACTACCACCTCTAGATCAAGCCCAAGCATGTCAGCATAAGTCCATGCAAAATTCACCTTTCTTTCCCTTAGGAATTTAGATAAGATTTCTTGTTCTTCTAATAGAAGTGACTCAACGTAGAAAGTTATTTGTGACATTGCTTTTGTTCCCAGATTGATGGTGTTACACTATTCTACCAGGACTGCTGAATTTTCTTGATGAAGTGTAGTGAGGGGAAGATTGAATCCTTCATCCTCCGATGCCTCGGGGAGGTTTTCACCATTGGATGCATCCTTTATTTTTACTATTTTATGGTTAGAGAGTGCCATAGAATGGTTTTCACTTAAGGACCTTGAGATTATTCTGAATATTTTACTTTTGCGACTGAAGGATTCAATCGTCTCCCCATAATAGGCTTGAGTGTCTAGTGTGATGTCAAATCTAGCTTTATAATTCCCACATGGTACTATATCCTATAATCCCATGAACTTCGAGAGCGCCTCATCATTTTTGAATGTCTCCAAATTTAGTGGTCCTTGTTGGTCATAATCAATGAGCTGGGGGTAGACCAGGTTTATTTTATGGGTTTGGTGGTTTGACTCAAAGGACAATGTGTTGATCATAAGTAGGGAGGATTCTTTGAAAAGAATGGGTAGGCCGGTT
The DNA here is from genome assembly GCA_007115665.2 of Sequoiadendron giganteum. NCBI lineage: Eukaryota > Viridiplantae > Streptophyta > Pinopsida > Cupressales > Cupressaceae > Sequoiadendron > Sequoiadendron giganteum. The sequence continues at coordinate 477,594,338 of CM021109.1, forward strand.
ATGGTATCCTCATCATCACTACTACTATATACATCAGTGATGTCAAAAGTGAAGTTATCTAAGGGCAGCCCTATAGATATGAGTAGCTAAAGGGTGACTGTTGTTAACTCAGGGGGAGTCCCAACTACTCTATCTAGGTAAATTTGGCCACACATGGTTATACTCGGAGGGGTACACCCAAGGCCAAGATTTTCCTTGTGCCTTTCCCCAATGATAGGTTCTAGTCGGCCATTGTTGTACTTTCCAAGACTTTAATTTCTATTGTAGCCCATACCAAGCATCATTTGTAACCCTTTTCTTCTTTCATCCATAGGAAGATTAGGCGTGGGTCTTTCATCTTGGTATAGTGAGCTTGAAATTTCTCTTTCATCGACTATCTCCCAACTTAGACCCCCCCAAAATCGGAATCTAAAAGGGTCGGCCCTAAAAGTTTGTGATGGTGTTTTAGTTGGTTGGGGTCACCCATGTGACTTAGGTGATTGAGGTAACTCTCCTATGGAAAAACATTCTTCTTCATTCTATATTACCCACACCCATTGTCTTGGATCATGAGCTTGATGTCTGATATGTCGGGGATGGAAGGATTATTTGTCCCCGGAGTGGAGGAGATGTTGGATGGGTCAATATATGAAGTTGAGGGGCCCTCATCTTTCTTTGGGACTTCAGTAAATTTATAGAACTTGGCTTCCAGATTCTTGCAGTAGGCAAAGGGTTTAGGATCACCATGAATTGTGACCTCTTCATTTTGGTATGAAAATTTGATGCATTGGTGGAATTTTGAGGTGACTGCCTTCATCTAATGGATTCATGGGCATCCCAGGAGGATATTGTGGGGCAAATCAAGGTCGAGGACCTGACATGTGGTTTCTATAGTAGCTGGCCCTACTTGGATTGGGAGTTTGATAGTGCCTTGAGATAATTTTTCTTGGTCATCATACACTCTGATTGAAATAAATTTTTATTTCTCAATGGAATCTTCGGAGATTCCTAGATTCTTTATGAGCTTTAGTGAAAAAATGTTGAGGCTTGCACCTCCATCCACCAAGACCCTTTTGACCTTACTTTTGTGAACCAAGACTTCAAGGTTTAACACATGGTTGTGAGATGGCTGGGTGGGAAAGTCTTGATTACAAAAAGTGAGGAGATTCTAAATGGTAATATTACTGACCATAGCTTGGAACTGCTTTGTATCAAGGTTGGTAGAGATAATGGACGAAGCCAATGCTTCCTCAAGTATTTCCTTGTGGGTGGCTGAAATATTCAATAACTCCATGATTGAGATCTAAGCAGGGGTTCTTTTTAAGTGGTCTATGATTTTGTAACCATTAGGGATGGATTTTGAGGTGGAGGTCTTAGATGGCTGCGATGCCCCTATAATAGTGAATTTTCCGTTGGTGTGGTGACTCGATAATTAGTGTTGGCTCCCTTAATGATAAAAACAGTAACGAATTCATCAAGGCATGTGACAAATCCTTTGTATGCATGGTTCACTTTTCTAGACTTTTTCTTACTTTTATCATTTCCTTGATTGTGGTTGGGCATCAGATTCATGTATATTTTTAGATCTTGATTGCCAGTCAGTTGCTCAACATTTATTATTTTATCATCAATGAGATCTTGGAAGATGTTTTTAGTTTCATGCAATTGTAAGTCATATGCCCCTTGAGCTTATGATAATTGCAAAGGAGATTTTTGTTGTACCAGGGTGGCTTCACCTGGGGTTCTTGGTAATTATCATACGTGGGGATCTTAATTAGGTTCTCATTGACCAAAATTTTCATGAAGGATTCAATTTAATCCCCAAGGGCTTTGAATTTATACTTGAGGGGAGATTTATTTCACAAAGGTGGTCCTCTTTGATTATTCATGTTGTTGACATGATTATAGGGTGGTTGCTGGTTTAACCTATTAGCTTGCATGTTATTGTGATTATTGTTCTGCGGCTGATGATGTGTTTTATTTTTTTTCTTTGGACCACTAATGATGACCTTAGCATTGACCACTCCATCATTGGTGGCATTCCTGTTCTTTACCCATGTGTAAGGTTTTTCATTGTAATTGGTAGATGGGCGACTGTCTTGATGTTCAAGATAGGTAGGCATGCCCCCTTGTGTAATAAGGGCCCTTTTGATGTTGACCATCTTGGGGATCAATTGGTCATATGTGGTGATGCATTGATATTTTAGATAAAAATCCAAGGTCTTGTCCAAATTAGCAATTATAGTGCAGATCTATTGTTCCTCTGGAATGGCCCATTTGCTCCAATTGGCCTTAGATTGCCATCATTGTAGGAAGGAGGAAAATGATTCCCCCTTTCCTTGTTTGAGTGTCGATAATTCCTCTAGACTGACATTTGTGGTAATGTTGAATGCATAATTCTGGAGGAAGGCATCTTTGATTTCTTGGAATGTTTTGATGCTAGTAGGTAGATGAGAGAACCATTCCATGGAGGGACCAACCAAGCTTCAAGGAAATAGCCGCATTAGGTATGTGTCGTTGTATGTGAATTCCATACAATATACCTGGAATTCCCTGATGTGATCTTCAGTGTTTCCTATCCCATCATATTTTCCAAATTTAGGGATTTGAAATCCCTTTGGGAATGGTATCATTGCTAAGCTCCTGTCGAACGAATAGGGACAAAAATTGGTAGGTGTCCTTGTTATTTTTCCTGATTGAAGATCAAGCACTTGCTGTGAGAATAGTTTGATTTGTGTTGTTACATCATCTTGAGGATCAGGAGGTGGGGAGAAAATGTTTTGACGTGTTGAATTAATGGGTGGGATGTTGGTGGGAGTTTTCTACAAGCTTTGTTGAGTGAGTAATGTCTGCATTTGCTACTGAGCCAACAATGCTTGTTGTTGATCGTGTTGTTGTTGTGCTGACAATGCTTTTTGTTGGGCTTGTTGTTGGGCCACTTTCTATTATACTGGATAATCTTGCAAGGCTTGTTGATATGCTTATTGTTGAGCTACTTGCAATTTTGCTTCGTATTGTGCTTGTGCTTACACTTGTTGGGTTTGATATTGGGATCAAGCTTGAGCATGCACTTGTTGGATTTATTGTGTGATTTGAGAAACTTGTGCATCTTGTGTGGCTTGTGTAGCTTGCACAACTTGGGTGGCTTGAGCTTCTTGAGCGACTTGTGCTGCTTGCACAACTTGGGTTGATTGTTGTTGTTGTTGTAGTAAAGCTTGTGCTTGAGCAACCTATTGTGCTTGTTTCCTGTAGGCACAAAAAAGTCCAAAAACCATAGATTTTTGGAAAAGCGTGACAAATTTCTCGAGATCTGCCCTCATTCTAGCACCAAAATGTGAACCCCAATCTTAGACCTATACAAACATGAGAAACAAACACATAATTAGATTTATATACACGTAAGAACACAGATTCCCCATGAAATTCATTAGCAATGCTCAAAAATAGGAAAATGAAGAACAAAAGTATGGAAAGTAAATGAATTCCTAATTAAGCATGCAAATCCTCAATCCCATGGGGGAATTGGTGTGAATTATGTGTAGAAATTGGCCCTTTCCTAACTCCTATGCAAGCTTTGTGATGATTTGATGAATATTTGATCCACTTTGGTTGAATTCCTGCATAACCTAGCTAAGAAATAGATAAAAATAGATGGAAATGGATATGCTCGAAGATGAAATTGTGCATAATAAGTTTGCTCAAATTGTGGATGATCAATTCAATAGAGGAGGCCTCTATTTATAGATTTGAAGAATGGAAGATTGAAGGATTTGGGTGAATGTGGGACAAAATACCAACCAATGAGAAGAGGCCACTTGTCCACATGTTATTAGAGGAGGAATGAGCACATTTTGATGAATGTAACCATAAATGCTATTAGTTTGAATTTGAAATTAGTGAAATGACATGTTTAGAGGGAATGTAAATGGAGTTAATGTCACTTGTCTCAAGGCCAAGAACGTGTAAGAGAAATCAAATTCCTTGTTGGAAGTACCCATCCCCTTTTGGAGGGATTTTCAAATTTGTGGAATATTCCCTTTTGATTCCAAGTTATGGGAAAATAGATGAATTAATAAATCAATTAAATTGATTTATTGGCGGAAGTTGTAAAATCTAGAGGATTGGAGTGATTAGGATTAGGATTAATCACGATTTGATTAATTTAGATGAATATTAGATGATTTGACAATTTTGACTTAGATTTTAGGATTTATTTAAATCAAAGTTGAGAGGAAAATGCTTTTAGACTTAATTAAATAAAACTAATTTATTTAACTAAGGAGAATGATGTTAGATTAAATCAAATAAAACTTAATTTGTTTAATTTAAGGATATGAATTTAGATATTTATTTAAATAAAGTGAATTAATAATTAAAAGAGGGATGATTAGATTAATTAAACAAAATGATTCATTTAATTAATAGAGGAGAATGACTTAATCAGATAAATTTGATTTACTTAATTAAGAGATGAAATATGATTAATTTAATCAAATAAATATTATTCAATTAAATTAATTAGTAAAGTGGATGATTTAGGAGGAAACGATGTTACTAAGATTAGGATCAGGTGTGTAGGATCAACTTGTATATTATTCATGTCTATAGTGAGCCTTTCTTTCTTTATTTTTGACAATGAGTCCTTTCGGTAGTGACCCATTCCAATAGTAAGCCTTTTGTTATTGGTGTTGATATTCATATATATGTGAGTTAATACTCACCATGGCTTTTCCCCGATTAGGTTTTTCTATTTAAAATTTGGTGTTCTATTGTGTATTATTGTTGTTTTAATATACAAATGATTCACCTCTTCTTAGTTGTCCTATGTGTCGAACAAAAATAAAACTTGAACATTGTAGAACACACCCAAATTTTGAGCTCAACAAAAATACCTTGTTGGTCTAGGGCATATTGTGCTCCTAAACAAGATATTTTTTGTTCAATTGTTTGTGGAAAAAACCTCTTAGGATACTTTGTCTAGATCTATTTTCAAATTATCTATTCACTATGTTATAGAAGTTTGTATCATAGTGCATTTTTTGGTTAAGCATAAAATTGTCATAATGTCTGAATTATTTGGAAAAAATTGTCCTCTTTCAAATCTTTGGTTGATGTTTCATTTTGTTTGTTTGGTAATGGATCTCCTTCAATTTTTGAAAATAATGTTCATTTATATCTGAATGCATATCTTCTTAATGAGGATATCTTGAGGCAAGAAAATCATGGATGAAATATTAAACAACACAATACTTAATCTTGCAAACAATATTATCCTTTATCCTTCATTAGAATGGCCTACTCATCCATATGAACAATAAACAACACATACCATACCTCCACTTGATATATTTTCCACCTCACATAAAGAAAGCGATTTACAATTCAAACCTCAACAAATACACATGAAAGCACATGTTGATGATAACCAAGATGAGTCCATGCCTCCGAGTAATTCTCCATCTTATGAAAACAAAGTAACACACCCATAAATTTAGAAATACTATAGACAAGGATTCAAAATTCTTGATAAAAAAGAATGTGACATAAAGAATGAGCATGAAATTCATAGTTCCTTGGAACAACAACCATCTAAAGATACAAAAGTAATAAGCTACCAAGTTCCTCCACCTTTAAATAAAACATTTAATCCGTCATCAAAACCACATAAACCTCATATACACATTAGAAAAGGCCTATTACCTACTCTACATCCTTTTTATGAAACTAATCATACCTTATGAACACTCTTAAAATTAGAGGTCATTCAACTACCTCCTATGTATGAAAAAAGAGACACTTAATGCAAGAATAAAATGCATCCTTTTGTGTGTACCATAGATAGTTTGGTTGTACTATTGATGATTTTTTTACTTTAAATAACATATCAGATAACATGGTGTAAGAGAGGAGGACCAACCATGTTCAAGGCCCCAGGTTACGGAGAGCCAAGAACGTAAGGCTTCCCTAACTTATCTCAATCTAAAGGGATGTTTCAAATGAGGGGTGAGAATGATAAGGACTATAAGGTCCTGCAACTACTCTTCAAACATGAACTATAATCTGGGCTAGGAGAGATGGATTTTTGTAGTCAGTTATGTTCCACAGACAAATCTTTGTCTGAGGGTGACAACGCAGTTTTTGGATGTCAGTGGGGTACGTTGGCATCTATTAGGCATGCTGGCATTTGTATGGCCAAACAATAGTGGACATATTAAAACTACCAAAAAGACCTACTAACAACCTAGCTAGGTCAATCTAGATGGTAAAAATAGAATGAGAAAGTATACAAAGTAGATACTGAAATGATAAAGTAAATAGACTAGAACTAAGATGAGAAGGATAATATCACAAATATATTTGTTTGCCAACTAGCTCCATGAATTCTCTCACCCGCACACAAGAAAGAGGGAAAATTATTGGGGGTTGTATAGGGGTCAACCTCAGTCAGACCCCCATTTTGATGTTTCCACCTCCATGGACAACCAAGATAGCAACGATAGAGAAATATATGATAAATGAGAAAAGAAAGTAGAGAACACAATAAACACTACAAAACAGTGAAGTGCTACTCAACCAAATCATAAAGGAGATGAGTGAAAAAATTACCACCTCCACCAAGAGCTCACTAGCCAATGATGGAGAAAGAGAGCTTTAACAATCACCACAACCTCAACTGTGGTGAAGGGAGGTGTTGCAAAACCTCAAGCCCTTGCTGCAATGGCTTGTTCCACACTTGATCTATGGAGTTGATGGAGTATTGTTGTTGATGCTATGAAGTGCCAAAGTGCTGCTTGAAGTGAAAGATTAGAGATTTCTCAAGATATGTAGAACTACTAAGAAGATGGATTGAATGAGCAAGATAGGAATTTCAAGGCCAAAATAGGGAGGAAAGAACCATTTTTGGGTAATTCATTCCCAATGGGAAGTGTAACAACTTTGCCAACTTCAGATACAAGAATCCATCAGGGACATATAAGCATGCCATAAAGATGTCTATGCACTATGCGAGCATCCCCGAAAGTTATTCTTATTTGTATACAAAAGATGAATGCCAATTGGAATAAAGGAATTTTTTTGATGTGGAGTTTCACCTTTGGATTTGGTTTTATAGGGTGAGGAAGTGTGAAAGGGAAACTTGTGTAAGGGTACAAATTCACTGGAATATACATTTTCCCCTGACATTAGCAAGCATGAATATTGTTGAGTGCTTTGGTTAAGTATATTGGAAAGGTAGTAGGGTTAGAAATGTATACTTGAACCATTGATGAAGCAAACTACGATCTAATGAGCTTAAAAAAATAGACTAGAAAAAAAGACTCCACTATCCCGTAGAACCATGAAGCTGTAGAATGAAATAATATTATAGGCCCATGGAACTACAAGGAGGCAACCCCCAAGATCTCTCTCATGAAGGGTGAACCCCGAGAAGTAAGCACCTCACAGGCTTATAGACTTGCAAAGAAGGTATCCTCCAAGATCTCTCACATGAAGGAAACTGAGAAAAGTACCTCATAGGCCCATAGACCTACAAGCAAGGTGTCCTCCAAGATCTCTGACATGAAGGAAACTTAGAAAAGTGTCCTACAAACTCACAAACCTACAAGGAAGGTGTCCTTCAAGATATCTCACATGAAAGAAACCCAAAAAAGTGCCCTATAGACCTGTAGACTTGCAAGGGAGTGAACCCCAAGATCTCTTGTGTGGAGGAAGCTCAAAGGAAGCACCATATAGGACCACACAAATACAGGGAGATATCCCCCAAGATATCTCATATGGAGGGAAACAAAGGAATTGGACTCTGCAGAGTCAAGACGTGGCTTTACAGGTGCACTTGCAAAGTGGCATGTTTACTTGCAGATAGAACATGTTAAAAAGCGGCCACACAGGCAAGTAAGAAGATAGTCAAAAAAACTGTTGAAAATTTGGAAATATTTTAAAGGGGTCCCTCAAGAACTCGGTGTGAAGACGAGGTCCACTTGAGGGATGCATTGTTTGAAAGTAAAAGAAGGACGTTATTTTCTTAAATTGATTTTTCATCAAGGAATCTTTTCAAAAGATGTTCACTTCATCAAGGAATTCAAAAGGAAGAAAAATTCCCCCTCACAAGGGGAAGGTCAATGCGGTTCCCATATTAGAGGAAGGTTCTCAAGTTATTTCTTTACGAAACCATGATGAAGGAAGCATGTTCCATATGTGGTCCAAGCCGCGAATATAGTTTTGAAAAAGGAATGCTCATAAGGACTTTTGAGAAAAGATTTCTTGGCAACGAATGGGTTTTCTAAAAATTCAAGCATTATAGAGATGGTGTTATCACATGAGAGGGAAAATGCAAGAAAAGAAGAGAAAAACAAAGAAAAAAGAGTGAGAAAGAGGCAAACACAGAGAAAGGGCATAGGGGGATCTAGTTTCATGGGGTCAGATCTACTCATGCTTTTATAAATAATAGGTAACCATAGTGCAAGGTGAAAGACCATCAACCCCCAACTAGATTAGGAAGAATGCACAAAAAAAGAAATAAAAAATAAAAAATTAGGTCAACATGGAAGAGAATCCTAAATTCCCTCAACACTTTGCATTATCCCCAAACTATTGAAAAATCAAGTCACAAACATGGAAGAATGGTGAAACAAATAGAAGAAGGTTTATGACACAAAAATAAATCATGTATCTAATCATCAACAACGGTGTCAAGGGTCATCCAAGAACACATAGCATGGTCACAGGGGAATACATCACAACACACACATATATCTAATCTAAAGATAAAGAAGGGGCCTCCCCTAACATTGATCAACCAAGAGGTCATCCACTTTCCACTCTAGATCATCGTAGGGGGAAGGAGGATGAGCCTTCAATGGTGGAATGTTAAGGGGAGGAGCTTTTGACCCTCCCAGAACAAGGCATAAGGAAGAGGGCCCCGCAAAGTCCCCTCCACTAAGCTCTTATGGAGCTAGGGTTAGAGATTTTGTGAAGATCACTAACAAGGCCAAAACCTCATCCAAAGAGCTAAACAAGCAATTTACCAAAGTGCATTATTTTACCTCGACAAATAGGAAAGACTACACCCGAGATTCATTGACAGGCTCACCAAATGATTTAGGAGTAGTGACAAAATTAGGGGAAGCTAGGAATGGTTTCGTTACTAGGATGAAACACGTTGGCACATGACCACCCTTCAAAGAGGATGGTGACCTCTTCCATCCTCCATCACTGGAAGGACCAACCTATGCCTTATAGTTTTTTAGGGGGTGTCAACTACCTATAGACGAGGTGAGAGGTTTAAAGGAAGAGGAGGAAAAAACCACAACAAATACCACCAAAGTATTCAAAATTTCTATGGGTTTTAGAAATGGTGGGATGTTTGAAAGGGACATCAAGAAGGGTGGCTTCATTGAAGGAGAGATAAACACCTACACCTTTTTGGGGTCAAGCACACTCACAATAAGAGTCAGAGGTGAGACAAAAATAGGTTGAATGGAAGTAGGGGAAAGCAGAGGGGAAGACACAACAATAGGCCCTAACACAAGGGTGGCCATCTCGTTGTCATTTTTTTCCAAAGCATCCTAATCAACCGTGAGAGCCTTTTGCTGATGCTTACGCTCAGGCACATGAAATTTTCTTGAACTCTTTGAGTTAGAGGTCAAAGGTTATGAAGGAACAAAAGGCTCCTACTCACCCATGTAAGTTTCCACTACAACCATTTTTCGGTGGAGGAATGAACTCCTGAATGGGAGCAAGAGGGAAAGTTTGAGAAGTAGTGGGGGGAGTTAGCTCAAGTGCTTTAGCAGTGGACCTCTTCTCATTTACTTCTTTGGGATCAAATGCAGTGAGAGTTCATGGAGAAAATTATCTTTGAGATATTTTATTTCTTCCATAAAAATAGTACCAAGGCCCAAGGGACTCAGTAGGGAAATACGATATCCTAATCTTGGGTCTAAGCCAAGAAGGTACCATCAAATTTAGTGGGTAAAGGCTAGGCTTACTCATCCAATACCCCTCCCAAGAAAGGGGAGTTGAAAATGCAGCTTGAGAAGGGGCAAGCTTCTCCTTTCCCTTTCGGGAAGAGGAGGCAGTTGGCTGTTGTGCTATGGGAAGGGTCAATTTTGGCTTTCCCTTGCCCCTAGTCTTATACTCTATATAATTCTTATAAATTAGGTTTGTTCTTGGAGGAAGCAAAACAGCTAGGGCAAACCAAAAATGATCAAATGAATATCCCCCATGATACTCTAGAGGATGGTATCTAGTGTCATGCACTACATGCATGGAAACTTCATGGGAAAAATTTAAATATTTATGAATTGTATAGGTGATTCCATTCATGGAAGCTAGACAAGGTATACCTAGCTTCATCCTAAACAAATCCAACTCCATAACAACATCAAAAATAAATCAAAGGAAGGCATGGTAAAACTGGCACCCAAACCATCCATGGTGGAGTAGAAGGAGGAAGCAAATATCTGAAATGGACCACGAAGCTTCGAAAGAAACAAGTAAATGCACTATGTGTCTGTCTTGTTCTTCCCACAACCCTGTAAAATAGTACGGATAGTTTTGAACTTGTTCAAAAAATCCTCAATAGTGGGAAATGAATTAGGTAACAATGAAGTCAGCTCTGCCTCAATCTGTAATGTGCGGAACTCATTAACGGCCCCAAAAAGTGTCTCAAACTTTAGCCACATGGCTCGAGGAGTGAGAAAGTATCAAGGTGAAACAAAAGACTGTCTGAAACATGGATGCATAACAAACCTATAGCCTCATCCATCTTGTTCCTATGCTGCATAATCTCAAAAGGATGCTACAACTGAGGCTGAACTTCATCTAAACAAAACCATAACCCTCGTGACTTGAGTAGCCTCATCATACGAGATTTCCAAGTAGGATAATTATGTGATGTGAGTAGCTCAACTGAAGAGTCTGCCATGAAACCCTACACCTATACCTGCTTGAGTTTTTTTTATTATTATGTGATCTTTCAGAATAGACAGAAGATGCAGAAGGGTTTGTATTTTTGAGAGTTTTGGTGTTTTGGTTTTTTGATGTAAATGACAGAAAGCAAGAGAAAAACACCCCCCACAAAAGATAAACCCAAACCCTAGTACAAACTGAGAAGAAGGAAGCAATGCATAAGCAAAAAATACTTCAAAAAAAATTCTCGTGTACTTGGTGAAAATTTTGAGAAAAGAAATCACATTACTGAATAGAGCAGGTTGATAGCTTTCCAACGCCTATTCAAGTTTGAAAAACGGAGTCCGTTTGCATCTTCTATGACCCCGTAAGTGAAGAAAGTAGACCTCACTTTGACTGGTAAAAAAAAACAGACCGGTTATTTTTTTGTAAAATTACCTTCACCATTAGATCAGTGCCAAAATTAGCTTTCCAACACTTCTTCCTGTTCGAAAAACGGAGCTAGGATGCCCAAGTTATGCCCGTTTTCGTGAGAGAAAAAAAAATGCCCTATTTGACTCTAGCACCCGAGAGATTTAAAAAAGGAGCCCCTGGTCATGTGGGTGAACCAGGGGGCTGAGGCGAGCGGAGCCCATGGTCACCATATGACCGGGCGGAGGTCTGTGTGAAGCCCGCGGGGGCTGAAGAACCGACTCGGGTCGGCGAGCTCGGTGAGCCCAGCGGGAGCAAGTTGGCAAGCTCACAGGTGGCGAGCCCGGCGGCGATGAGCTCGACGACTGCGGACTGGGTGAGGTGGCCGGGGAGCGGACACGGCGGAGCTCGGGAGAGCCAGGTGGGGTCGGCGTAGCGGCTGCGGTGGGAGCTCGACAACCAAGCAGAGCGTGGGTGGCATGAGAGCGGCGTTGCTGGTGGCCACTTGGCGGCGGGTGGGCGGCGACTGAAAAATACACGGGCCGTAGAAAAATTTATTAAAAAAACCTTTGTTTTTTGGATTTTTTTAATACTTTTTTTGATTTTTTTTGTGATTTTTGCTCCGTACGGCCCTAGGGCAAAAAAATTTTTGCCTTCCAAATTGACTGTAACCAAAATCGACGATTTGATAGTCGTTTTAGGGGTTTTTGGGTGCTACGAATCCAATGGCACTATCCATTTAGGCCCAAAGTGAACCAAAAAATAGGAGTATGCTGAATCCACCCAAAAAAAACTTAGAACCCTAGATTTGCTTCCAATACAAAATCTCAAAACAAGAACAAGCAACTGTAAATCTGAAGCTCTGATACCATGTTGGAGTTGACAAGATACAACACCACAGAAGCCCAAAAGATCTTTGCAAACAAATAACCTATTACAAGGAGAAACAAAGAGAAGCAACAAAAGAAATGCTCAAGAATGTGGAGCAATGTATTCACCTAAAAATGTAAAATGAATAATGATACAAAAGATAGTTTTCAACTACATATAGATGAAAACCCTAAAAAGGAAAACCCTAGGCTTGCACAATAATAATTAATAAAGTAATTAATTATTATGTACCTAATGTTAGCTTAAGTGAAAAAGAGATAAAAGGGAACTTTACGTAATTAAACAAATATTGTTTAATTAATAAATTAAATGTCCAATTACTCTAACAGGTCCAACTAGGACGGACAAAGTTATCGAGCCATATGTTTTGAGACAGACACCATCATGCACATAGATGGTGGATTTTTCCTTCATACTCCTCCCTCTGTAATGAATTCAATAAGAATTTTTGTTCTGTAATAGAATTCACATGGATCATAGGATTGACCATAACCCTTGCCACAATGTTTCCATTGAGGTGAACGAGAATGTAGAGTGGAGAAGGATTATTGTTCACACGCATATCCTGTGAGGTGAACATCACATCCAATGAACTGGTTGCAGGTTGTTAGGTGGGAGTAACCATGACCAAGTTGACATAGGCCTTAGGTTAAGTGATATATTTGGATGGATCGATAATCATGTTGGTAGAATGCGACAAAAATAGGCGATGTATATTTTGAACTCATTGTTCGCTTTTTCCACCAATTTATTTGTGTTTTGTTTGCTTCCATAAAGATGAATAGTACCATCCTTGATGCGATCATGTATCTCAAGACATAGGTGCATATAGCATTTGATATCATATCTATTGACTCTATGGTATTGATAGTAGGCACTTTCATCGTACCAACGAGGGTAAGGTTCCATAAGAGGCTTAAATTTTTGCAAGGTTATGATCTTATCATTCACCAACTTTTACAAGATGAAAGAATGAAATTTTTCCAACTTTGTGAACTTTCGGTTACATCTGAGGTTATTTTCATCTGTAGCAGTTACTATATTCATAACGACCTTACCTTTCATAGAGATTAATATGATGGATCTTCCTTCAAGAATGGGAGCAGAAGGAGGATCCCTCAAACTAAACTATCATTTATTGATAGTCTTATAGTGCCACACACAAATGCAAGATAGAAGGGTACTTCATAAGGGAAAAATTCTCTTGCCAAGGCCTTTGCAAGTTCCTTATGAGTACCTTCTACAAGTTTGAAATGGGCAATGGGTATGATATTTGTGAGAAGAGTGCTTAATACTATGTGATGAAGTCAGTAATATTTTCATTATCTCTATTTTTGCATCGGACGAGATCAGAAAAGGTCATCTTCAGTCCAATATTGGCTTGAAACTATCAAAGAAAATGGTTCACCAGTTGATCGAATGAGAAAATGGAATTTTCAGGTGTGTTACCAAAAAGTGTAGCCTTGACACTTTTTCACTCATTTGGGTCTTTTCCCTTGGATTTTGGCTTGATTTTTCTTTGCTCTGAAGCTATAATGTGGCATTAGGCCTTGAATGCTTGCAAATCAACAATAACCTAACAATTTTTCACAAAGGTGTTGTGAAGTGTTGTAACACATCTTCCCACTTTTCTAAGACCCTTTCAACACAATTCACCAAAATGACCCCTTTTAACCCCTTTCAAGCCTTGTTCCAAAGTGTTGTAATGCATTTTCACACTTGCCTAGGATTTTTATCACTAATTCCACCCTTTTTAATGATAAATTGGTCCCTTAATGTACTTTTAGGCCCGAATTAAGTTTCCTTCAGGAGGGAAGCCAGATAATAATCATTAAAAATAACTTAATTCCTGACCACCACTTGAATTTGTCCAAGTGGAATAGGTCTCCACATTGGGTGACATAGTCCCTTTAGGCATAAAATTCAAAATTAAACAAAAACCTAATGGTAATTTTCCCCCAAAACCCTAAGGTCGGCCTATCATGTGCTATTTTTTGGAAATTAGGGAATATCTTGTATAAATAAAGGTTTCATCCTCATTTCCCTCTAAAATAATTTTCATCTTCACAAGCACTATTGCACTCAATCTTCTCAAGCACAAGGCACTTCAAGCAACCTCCATTGGAGTTGGTTCTTGCATGTTGCAGAAATATTGAACAACTAAAGGTTTGGTGAGTGTTTATACTTGTTTGTCATTCAATCATATTTCCTTTCAATTTATATTTCATTTGGGTTTGATTACCATCAATGGGGTTTGACTAAGGAAAACCCCTAATCTCTAACCCTAACATTTTCCTTGTCTTTGCATGTGTTCTTTGCAGGTGTGTATACAAATTTGGAAAGGATTAAATTTTTCAAAAGGTTACCACCATTCCATCTAAGTAAACTCAAGTCATAAAACCCTAGAAGGAGCAAAAGGATAACTTGCAGGTCATTTTATGAAGATTTGGACACGAATCCTTGTTAGAAAGGGAAGTGCAAGTGGGGACCCACAGATCTATTTATGACTTCAGTCCTTTCAGACTTCAAACTTTATCAACATTGGTAAATGATATCAGCTATTTTGCTTTGAAAAGCTTAAGGGAATCATATTGTTTCACTTTTCGTGGGTTTCAAACCCTATCTTGGCCACCAACATAGAGATATTTTCTCAATCGTTTCACTATGTTTGTTGGCTTTCTGAATTACTTGGAAAATGAAAGGGGGAATATGAAATATCATTACCATGGTCGATACTCTTGTTAGTGTTTTTCCACTAGTTAAGATCTCAAAATTGGAAGAATTTTGTGTTTCTTTGCTGCTTTGCCAGTCTGGTAAATTACTCCATGACAGACTCTCTTTCGTTCTTCTCAGGTATTCATCTATTTAACAACTTTGAAGAACCATTACTTCTACTGGCACAAATAATAGAAGACATGTGTTTACTTCTATTTGGAAGATGGAAAAATGGGTTTATTCTATTCATGGTCCTAATTAATGCATGATTTCACATAATCTAAAATCCATATCACAATAGTTTACCATATTAAGTCTACTCCTGCTTTAGGGAATGGTGTTTCTGGTTTGTGGGTAATCATGAAGTCTGCAAATATTTTCAGTTTCTCACTTGGATTCGTTGATAATTGTTCTTGGGTGCATTATTATGTGGTTTCAGTTACATGGCATTGTGGTATTAGTTACATTATTGTTGTAACTGTTTTCGAGGCTATTCTTCATGGAATATTTATATGTTTTAATGTTTGTTCGATTAGCACTGCATGTGAAGGCTTCTTGTGTGGACAAGGTTCATTCTCCTTTCTAAATTTTCATATTCCTTGACTATTCTTGTTAGAAGAAAACCTATGTGCTAATATTTCTCTCAAAAAAATAGGAATACCTGGCAAGGTTGTTCAACAGAAAGTGGGTACTCTGATAATAACCTCTATTTTGTTTTTGAAAATAGAAAAATGAGCTACTATTGTAATTTTCCTTGGAATACAATGATGAAATCTGTATAAGATGAAAAAAATGAGATTAGGGCTTTAAGTTTCTTCTTTGAAAATTTGTGAGAGATAAGGTTCTTAGTTTTCTTGGAAAAATTGCAAGAGTGTGTTAATTGTTTTCTAGGAATCATGAGAAATTTATGAGAAATAAAGTGAAGAACTAGTGTGAGAATATCACTGTGATTGTATTGAAGAGAAATTGAGCATTGAGATTGAAAATCTAAAATATGACTTAATTATCAAGTTGTCTTAAGGCTTGACAATGGTTAGAATTCTAAAGGGCCATGCTTGAACCTTGAGGATTGTAAACATTGTTTGTCAAAAGGAACTTGAGATAAACTAGAGAAACAAAGAGATCCTCTATATCATTGTATGTCTTACTGAATACATGAAAGGGGTTGGTGCTACTTGAAATTAGTATTTCTGAAAGAGGGGTTGGTGCTCCTTGAGTTGGTGCTCAGAAATAGGCCTATGAGGCATTGCTAAAAGTGATTATTAAAATAAAAGCCTAAAAAGGTAGTAGTTTAGGAGTGGTTTTTCTACCCCAAGAGGGTTTTCCATTCGACATATCTTGTGTCAGTTTTATTATCTATGGTTCATCTGATTCATTGCATGAATGCTTTAATATGCTATGTTTCACTTTTATAATTCTCATTTCATTTTATGTGATTGTATTCAATACATGAATGAGTTTATCATTGATAAATGAGACCATACATTTGGTTTAATTCAATTTTATTAAAATTTGTCAAAACAGTTAATGAAACTGATTCATCCCCCCCCTCTCAATGTATTTTTCACTCCAACAATTGGTATCATAGCCTAGGGTCCTGTGATAGGTCTATCCAACCTAGGATTGATTCTGGCCTTGGAGTCTGTTCAAAATGTCTCAAGCTCATGAAGGCACATCCATGACTAGAGCTCCATTATTTGATGGAACTGATTATGTTTTTTGGAAAATCATAATGGAGACTTATTTAACTTCTATTGACCTCAATGTGTGGAGTATAGTGTTAACTGGGTACACTGTACCAACTACATTGCCCACAACTTATGATGAAAAGAAAAGATATGAAACTAATGTAAGAGAAAACCATGCTCTCTTGTGTGCTTTGACTAAAGATATCTTTATCAAAGTCATGCACTATAGCTCTGCTAGGGATATTTGGACTAAAATTGAAACTATCTATCAAGGAAATGAAAAAGTAAAATAGTCAAAATTCCTCACTCTAAAACACCAGTTTGAAGAATTTAAAATGAGGGATGATGAAAACTGGTTGATTACTTCTTGAGAGTTGATGAAATTATCAATGCTATGAAAGGTTTGGGAGAAGAAGTGAAAGAATTTGATGTTGTAACTAAGGTCATTAGAACTTTACCGACCAAATTTGAAGCTAAGGTCATGTTTTGTAGTTTTGGACACATGCCTCACTAGAGTAGGGACCCTCTTTTGCCTGCCCTTTTGGCCCTTTTCTATGGCCTTGCCACCTTTTGAGTTTTCCTTTTAAAATCTTGGGGTCTTAGTCTTTGGTGCATGTCTTGGTTATGGGTGCCTTTGTGTTGATTTCCTGGTGGTTTTGGAGTCTCGCGGATGTCCTCTCTGGGGGTTGGTTCCTTTTTGCCTTTTGTTTTCACTTAGTGTTTTTTTTTGGGTCTTGGGAGTTGTTCTTTTTCTATTTTGGCTTGGATTATTTTGTTCTGTTTGGGGTGGAATTGGGATGGAACCTAACTCTAAAATTTAACAAAGTTCACGGTTCAGTTTCCATTCCCGTTCTGGATCCACTTCCCACCTTCTTGTTTCCTTCGTCGCTTTTATTATCTTCAGCCTTTGGGTCGGTATCCTCCCTTGGGTTTTCCTTGGTTCATTTTTCATCTTCATTTCTCGGAGGTGAAACTGGGATGGAACCTAGCTTTGAAATTTCACAAAGTTCATGGTTCTGTCTCCATTCTTGTTCTAGCTCCACTTCCTGTGTCTTTGTCCTTTCGTTGCATTCGGCCTTTGGGTTGGTTTCTTTCCCTTGGGACTTCTTCAGTCTTCCTTTCCATTGTCAAAATTGGAGCCAGGATGGGATTTGAGCTCGGGACTTTGTGAAAAGTCTCGTCTTGGTTCAATTCCCGCCTCTACCGGGTTTGGTTCCACCTCCACCTGTTTTCCTCTTCATTTGTTCCCGTCTTCGCTTCCGCGTGTTTTGTCTCCGTTCCTATTTTAATTTCATTTATGCTTCTGTCTGTTTTTGGTTTCACCTCTGCCCGAGTTTGTGCTTGGCTTTCTTACCTTTGGGACTCTATTGGATTGACTTGTATTTTTATGGTGTATTGAGCATTAATGATGGCCTTTTAAATGTAGATTAGATCTAGCTAAAGGTTGCTATCAGGGCCAAAGGAAGGATGGGTGTACTTTGAAGATTTGGCGAGGTCCGCATGAAATAGTCGAGTACATATTGGGGCCATGCACAAGCGAAAAAATCCATACACACAAGGTCGGCTTGTTTGGTGGTTGATTGATCTATGACGTGGGGCTCAACCTGGTTTGATTGATCTGTGTCATTTGTTTGCCTAGCTCGGGTTTGATCGATGGCTCGTATTTGAACTGGCCTTGCGTGCGCATTTCCATTCTTTTGTTTGCATAGGTGGAGCATTAATGGTAGATGGGACCTACGGTTTAGGTGTTGCTTGAATAGGGATTTGTTGAATCAGGGTCGATCTGAGGAGGGTGCCTTATGCATTCAATGTGAGGTGGCAATTTATTATTTTTTTTTTCTGGCCGATTTGGTTGGTGGCCGAACTTCTTTGTAACCCTAGCTCTGGTTCATGTGGGAAAGATTTCTATAAGTATGGACTTTGGCCTCATTCGTAGGGGTAGGTTAAGTTGGTTTCCAATCATTTTAGATAGTATATTTAGTAGTAAAATGGCAGGCATGTTAGAATATTAGAAGTTAGTTTTACATTTCAAGGAAGTGTTGTAACAGACCAAAATTGTTGTAATTACCGATGATTTAATACAAAGTGAAGACATTGTGATATGATTGTTGCATTCTTTGGGTTGAATGATCTTGCATGGTTCTTGTTTTATCTCTTAAATTACTTGGGAAAGTTTGAGTGTATCTTAAGTTTAGTTAATAATGCTTGGAGTGTTGTATTAATCTTTGGTTCATACTTGGGGCAACTTCTTGATTATGGGAATGTTGTGCAAGGTCAACCCATACCTGATACTTATTTGCTTAGTTCAACTATAGGTATTTATTCAGTTCCATTAGATGAATGCCCATAGTCTGAAAATCTCTAATGCCTTAGAATATTGCACTATTCTTTGTGAGATTGTAGGTATAGCCTAGGTTGAACAAGAATTAGTTTAAAGGGATTTGGCCATTCCAAATATTCCACCATGTGTATGGTTAATCTTAGGAGTACTGTTAATATTAGGACTTCTGAAACCCTCATATTTTGTTGTTTCTTTATTATTTGGTTAGAACTAGAAATTTAAGCATCACCATATCTTAAAATATGATGATTTTAAAGCTTCTTGTGTTTGTTGGTGAGGTCCCTTTGTGATTACCAACATTTTCTCATTTATCACTGAGTTTTTTCCACTGCTTTGTCAAGACCTGATACCCGAGAGACCGTGGGGTTATCTCTTGGTTTTCTAAATTCCATCTCTCCTAAGAGGCTCAGAAGGAGAAAGAGATCTACACTAGGAGAAGAAGAAGAGTTTCAAGAACTGCCACCTCCAACCAGGTCAAGAATGACCATAATAAGGGAGGAATCATCATCTAATCCATCATTTCGACCATCCTCACCCTCATCCACCTCATCTTCATCTGATTCTAAGGCTGATTCCATTCAACAACCCCAACCAGTCATCAATCAGCCTTTACCACCTCCACTGATGGATTTCCTAGAAAATAATCCATCACCTCTAACATTAAATAACTACAATTTTATGCCCAAGAACCCTGAGCATTTTTTCTCTAAGTTTCACATGAATGACCCTAATAGAACGGTAGAGGAGCATATTAGGATTTTTTAGAATTGTTTGAGAAATAGAGGGATTAATCATGAGGATGTTGGATGCAAAATTTTCCCTTATTCTCTGGGAGAGGAGGATTTTTACTGGTACAATCATTTACTTACTGCATCCATTCATAATTGGGTTGAACTCAAGGCTGCATTTCTATAGAAGTTTAAGATTCCTATTTGCACTAGTGAGATTTATATGTAGTTTACTAGGGTAAAGAGAGAGGTCAATGAACCTATAGCATCATTCAACAATAGGTTTAATTGTGCATACACTAGATTACAAGCACCTTATGCTAGGGATGACGCCTCCTCCTTAGAGATGTACTTTGAAGCCCTAGATAGTCTCACATCCACCTTCCTTAAGTGGAGAACTAAACCCCCAACTACCTTGCTCACTGCCTATACAAAGGTTGTTAAGGTCAACACCAACCTGAGACAACACTTCTCTAGACCCCTGCCATCTCTGAGACTTGCTTCTCACCCAGGCCAAGTCCAATATCTCAACCAGGCTCTAACCAATCACACACCCATCATGAATCCCATCCCTTAGTTTCATTTGGTCCCTCACCTAGGTCATCCAATTAGTCAGACTCACCCAATTCCCAATTATCCACACCAGGGTGCCAATCAACCCCTCTATTCACAACAACAAGATAGTTTCCCTACATATTTTTAGAACTTAGAAGTTTTGAATTAGTTTAATGGTTCTGGAGGAGTGCCAAGATACCCTTCAAACACTGTGAATCCAGCCCCTTATAACAATCCTGATAAAGAAAGGTTAGATGAGTTAACTAAGCAAGTGAAGAAGCTAAACATGGAGGTAACCTACTTGAGGAACCAAAATAGCCAACTCCAAGATAATAAAAAGAGCATGCAATCAAGTTATAACAGAGGGGAACACTATGACATAAATCAAAACTTTAGAAGGGGACAAGGTTTTGGTCATAGCTTTGATAGAAGTCAACAAGGTGGACAAGGATTTGAAGGAAGACATCCACCTAGGTAGAATAGGCCATGGAACACTAGGCCTAATAATGGAGGAGTTCCCACTCTACTGGATCAACCTTCCAATCAAGAGAAACCTTTAGGTGGTGTGTACCTAGTAGAAGCAGCTTTGTCAGGATGGTGTAGACTTCACAAGACAAGTCAACACTCTGAAGTTGATTGTCCTGAATTTCAAACTGTTGCTTCCATCTTTCAATATGAAGTTGGAAACAACTCCACTGGAAAAGAATTGGTACCCTCAAATCCTTATGATTCCCCAGTATTGGTGTTGAATCACACCCCTCTCCCAAGGGATGAGGACAATGAACTAAAAGAGGAGTCAAGTAGCTAGAATAGGGAGACATACCATGTTCTCAATGAAGATGAAATCTCTCAATTATTTGAGGAGGAAACTGAGAATGATAATGGTCCCTTAGATGAATAATAGGTTGAGGTTGAAGAAGTGCAGATTTTTCAACAACCTGTTAGAAAGTATGATTTGAAGAGAAATCCCCACATGAATCCACAAGTTAGAGTTCCATTCACTATATCTACCCCTCCACAAAATTTTACTACTCCATCGGATCCACATGCCAACAAAAATCCATCCTACCCTCAGGTGCTGACACAATTCCTTACAAAAGGACAACCAGATGTTTCTAAAGGAAGCAATGTTGATGCAATAAGAGATAGGAAGGCTGGTCATTCTAAGGATACTAACATGAATGTGGAAAAATTGAAAGAATATGTCACTGAGGAACTCAAGAAAGTTAAGGTGAGTCTTTTTGATTTTGAGTTACTAAGAGTTCCTGAAATCAGAAATGTAGTCCTAAGGTCCTTTAATTAAAGTATAGCAACACCAAGAGTAGAAATCAATGAGGAAATTGGAAGGCATCCTATCTCACAAGCACCAAAAGGCCTCAGTTAATCACAATCTAGAGATTGAGGGAAGGAAAAATATAAGGGTCAGGTTGCACAAGCTGACTCACAATTGAGTTTATTCCAAGGAAAAATGGAAACCCCTCCTTTTTTTATTTCTATTTGTATATTTGGTAAAAATATGCACAATTTCCTATTGGATTCAGGGGCATCCATGAATGTTATTCCATTTGTTGTCTGTAGTGCTCTTGGTATTACCCCTGTAGCTTCTCACAAGAAGGTCACCCAATTGTACAAAACAAAGGTGAATATAGTAGGATAACTGAACATGATTCACATGCAAGTTGCTTCATACCCCAGAGTGCAACAAGTACTTAATATTCAGGTAGTAGACATATGTGAAACTTATGGTCTGATATTGGGTAGTGACTTTACCAGAGCATTGAATGGATATACATCCATAGACCATTCTCACATGTGGCTCCCCTATAAAGGAGTCCCAAATTAAATCAGAATTGAGAGAGAACCTAGAATGAAGTATGTCATTACTGAATATTACAATACTTTAAATGAGATACTGGTATCAAAATTTAGTATGGGGAACTATGTCCTAGCCTCCCCTACCTCAGACACAGAGGAAATATTGGTGTTGTAAAGCTCTTCTGGTGAATCCACATCAGAAGCTATCAGTTCTGAAGAACTATTTAAACAAACAAAGGAACTTGATGATTAGGCAGATAGACAACTTAGTTTGCAGGATAACTTCCAAGAGTTTCTCCAAAAATGTGTAGAAGACCAGATTTAGCTGGGTAAAAATATGAACTTGAAAGAGTTGCTTCTTCCTAGTTGGTGTAGAGCTCACAATGATCCTCATTCTAAACTGGAATATTGCTTATGTGAAACTAGAGTGGGGCAGATACAAGGATACATTAAAATAGCCCCAAATATTATGATAAACATACAAAGCATTCAAAATGATCTAAAGGGATGAAACCGAAGGCCTCCCGAGGAACCTTCGGGTATCAGCAAGGAAAAATGTGTTTGAAGAAAAGCAGGAGCTAATGATTGCTAGACATTAAGGTTTGATGGATCCAAATCCAAGCAAGAAGCTAGAGCAGGGCTTGAGATGATCAATCCTAAATATAAAACCTACTTTTCTACTCATAGATCCCAATTCCAATGCACCAACAATATGGCTGAGTATGAAGCTCTAGTTCATGGGCTATTAATGGCATTATGGAAGAAAGTCAAAATTATGCAAGTGTTTGGAGATTCTGAGCTAGTGGTCAGGTAAGTAAGGAAACCGTACTCAAGTCATGACATAAGGATGGGTGATTATTGGCACACAATATGGGACCTTATTGAAGGATTTGATGCCCTCAATATTTAGCTGATACCTCGAAGTAAAAATTAAACTGCTAATTCTCTGGCACAAGTAGCAAGTACATTGCAACCCTTATCAATTTCAGGCTTAAAGAGGTTCACTGTGGAACTTGTTCTAGTACCCTTAGTATTTGACAACATCACCAATTTTTAGGTATTTGAGGATGATAAGCATATTCTTGATTTCATCACTAGCTGTGATGTGTTTTCTTATCAAGTGATTGATGAGGTTGAGCCTCAAGAGGCTCAAATGGAACTAGAAGGATTCCTCAATATAAAGACTAATACCATCCCAAGGGGCATGGCGCAATTGGAAAGGATCTTTGATCTAGATAAGATAAGAGATCGGGAGTAGAAAATAAAAAGGGAGTCCCTCAACTGTTAGTGTGAAACATACAACATGGGGACCCAAAGTGATGTCAAAAATTTCTTTATTGGTAAGGTATGCACTCCAAAGGATAGACAAGGAATCATTAATGCCTTGCACACATATCAGGATGTCATATCCTGAAGTTATGATGACTTGAGGACATATGACACTTCGATCATTACCCAAAATATTCCTCTCAAGTCAAATGTTAAGCCATTCAGGAAAAGACAAAGACCAATTAATTCTCTGCTAGAGTCCATCATTCAGAAGGAAGTGTAGAAGCTACTTTCAACACGAATCATATTTCCAATAAGACATTCAAGATGGGTTGCAAACTTGGTTCCAGTAAGGAAGAAAAATGGAGAAATCAGACTGTGTTGTTTTCAGGAACTTGAACAGAGCATCAGAAAAGGATAATTATCCAATTCCTTCACTGGATGAGGTGCTTTAGATTTTTAATGGATTTCAAATGATGTTCTTTTTAGATGGGTACTCTAGCTACAACTAGGTCATGGTTCAATATGAAGATAGGCACAAAACTGCCTTTATTACAAAATGGGGAACTTTTGACTACAAAAGAATGCCCTTTGGATTAATCAATGTTGGAGCTACATTCCAAAGAGAAATGTATATTTCCTTCAAATACAACGTTGGCAAGTGCATCATCATCTACATGGATGATTTGATAGCCTTTTCCAAGAAGAAAAGCGATCATGCTGTAGATTTATGCAAAGTATTCTAGAAGTGCAGGGAATTTGGCATTTCACTTAATCCAAAGAAGTGCATATTTGTAGTGACTAAGGGAAAGTTGTTGGGACATGTTATTTTGGAATAGGGAATTGCCATTGATATCGAACGAGTGGAGGCTATGCTGAAAATTAAACCTCATGCAAGCAAGAAAGAAATGAATTCATTCTTTGGCAAGATTAACTTTGTTAGAACGGTTATCACTGGATTTGTAGAGATATTCAAGCCATTGAATGCCATGTTGAAGCAAGAAGCAAAGGTTGAATGGAATACAAAGGCTAAGGAAGAATTTTTAAAAATCAAGAGAGCTATTATTGAGGCCCCTGTTTTGGTGAGTCTTGATTATGCTAAACCATTCTATATCTATTCATTTTCCTCTGATCGCTCTTGTGCTAGCTTGCTGACACAAAATTCCAATCAAGGGAATGTGCATGCTATAAAATTCATGAGTGAACCTTTGAAATATGCATAAATAAGACATGCTAATGTTGAAAATCAATTTTATGCCTTGATCCGAACAGTGAAGAAGTTCAAACAGTGTATACTGAGAAACAAGGTCATTTCTATAGTCCTTGATCCTGCAATCAAGTTGTTGTTGATGCAAAATGAAATGGGTGAAATTCAACCCATGAAGTTGGTAAGAGGGCAAGGATTGACCAAGACAATGGCAGAAATGGGTTCTGACCTTGTAGCCCAACATTATAATCTTTAATATGTTTCTCTAGGGGACTGGTATGATGACATTCTCCACTATCTTTTGAATCAATAGTGTCTCGAACACCTTAATGTAGTGCAAAGGAGAGCTCTACATTTGAAGAGTGGTGGTTTTAGGATGAAAGGAGTTGTGTTATGCAAGAGAAATCATGAAGGTGTCTACTTGAGATGCCTAAGAAAGGAGAGGTAGGGAGAGTGATGACTAAGTTTCATGAAAAATGTGGCACAAGCCATGGTTCAACACCTTCCACTGCAAATGAGGTCTTAAGGGCAGGATATTACTGGCCTAGCTTGTTCAAGGACACACATAACCACGTGAGAACTTGTCATGCATGTTAGACTACAACAAACAAGGAGAGGTGTGCATCTCTTCCACTTCATCTTGTCATAGAGGTAAAACCATTCACACAGTGTGGAATGAACTTCAGAGGTCCCATTAACCCACCTTCATCTGCAGGCCATATGTATATTCTTATTGTAACTGCTTACTTTACTAGGTGGACTGAGGCTCTTGCATGAAAGTAATGCAATTTTGAAGTGGTAATCAATTTCATGGAGACAGGTATCATTAACCACTTTGGTTATCCATTGGATTTGGTTAGTGATAATGGTTCTACATTCACATCATTAAAGTTTTCTAATTGGGCTTATGATCATGGAATTTCAATAAAATTTGCATCCAATTACTATCCATAGGGGAATGGTTTGGTTGAGTCTTCCAATAAGAATGTATCGAAAGTCATCCAGAAACTACTAGGAAAGAACTCCAAGGAACATCCTTACGAAGCTCTCCTTATCACCTAGTGTACGGTTTGGAACTTGTCTTTCCCATCTAGCTGAAGATCCCTACCCTGCAATTCATCAATGAGTACTATGATAGAGAAGATAATCGTGAAGCCTACTTGACTGAATTGTTACACCTTGAAGAAAGAAGAGATGAAGCCTTAGAAAAAAATTTATAGGCATCAAGGTGTAGTGAAGAGATGGTTTGATAGGAGAGCCAAGGTGAAGGCCTTTAGAATCTATGACTTGGTTCTCTATTGGGATAAATCCCATGACAAAAAAGGGGATCATGGAAAATTTTGACAGACTTTGGCGTGGCCCTTATCAGATTGTAGGGATTCTGAGAGATAATGCCTTCTATTTGAAAACCCTCACTAGAGAGGATATCCCACTGCCTATCAATGGGAAGTATTTGAAGCATTATTTCTAGTCCAGAGTTGTTTTCAGCTTTGTCCTTGTACATAAGTAGATTAGGTTTCCTTTCTGCTCTTTTGTTTTTTCTTAGGTTAGAGTAGGGTTTCTTTTGGTTTTTATTTTCTTGTTTGGTACTCTCTTTTTGGTTTGGGTTGGTATTCTTGGGTTGGTTTCTCCTGCTACTCTTCTTTTGTGGGGTTTTCTTAATTTCCTCTGGGCTTATTGCGTTTGTGTAACTAGCTACTTGTCTAGGGTTGTTCTGGGTTTTCTTTTACAAAATCAAATCATCTTTTTAGATTCATCCAACCTAGTGGAATTCCTTCATCTGATGTTGCATGGGCTAGGGATTAGAGTCACTTGACTAAGTCAAATTCTAGAATGTATTTGGGTCTTATATCTTCACAATAATCTTAAGAATTCCAATATTGCATATGGTCTTTAGGAGGTCTGACTGGGTGAAAAATCTTAAATTCTACTCCAGTGCCACTGTGTTTCTCATCCTCGAGTGTGGGATTCATTGCTTGCAAGGTGAAATGTAAAACTTTAAAAGAAAATATCAAAGAGAATATCAAAAAGAAAAGGAAATATTGAAAATCAAAAGAAATGTTCACCTTATCAGGGGTATCCTAGTATCTCTACCGAGGCTATGGATGTCTGGCTGGCAGTAGAGCTATGTTAGGGAGTGTAATAGTGATAACCTCACCAGGGCTATGGATGCTTGACTGAAATGAGTCTCTATCTAGGTTGCTTTTGGAGTTAGAATTCTTATGTAGTCTTGTCAGACTGATTTTGGTCCCTATTGCAACTTAGGAAAGGGAAATGAATGCATACTCACACACTTTGACCTTGGTATAGGAAAGGTTTGCTTGCTTGTGATTTATGAAACCTTGCCTAAAATGTAACCTTATGTTTGGACTGGAACCACATATTCTAGGTTCTTGATTCTAGTTTGTCATTGAAATTTTCTTGAAATTTTCCCCAATGGAGTCGCCATTTGTTGTACAGTTTTCCACACATGCCCCTCTAAAGTAGGGACCCTCTTTTTCCTACCCTTTTGGCCCTTTTCTATGGCCTTTCCCCCTTTTGAGCTTGCCTTTGAAAATATTGGGGTTTTGGTATTTGGTTCTTGTCTTGGTTATGGGTGCCTTTGTGTTGATTTCCTGGTGGTTTTCGAGTCACATAGATGTCCTCTCTTGGGGTTGGTTCCTTTCTTCCCTTGGTGTTTTTTCTTGGGTCTTGGGAGTTTTTATTTTTCTCTTTTGGCCTAGTTTATTTTGTTATGTCGGGGGTGGAACCGAGATGGAACCTAACTCTAAACTTTAACAAAGTTCATGGTTCAATTTCCATTCTCATTCTGACTCCACTTCTTGCCTTCTTGTTTTCTTCATTGCTTTGCTTGTCTTTAGCCTTTGGGTTGGTTTCTTCCCTTGGGTTTTCCTTGGTTCATTTTTCTTCTTCGTTTGTCAGAGGTGGAATTGGGATGGAACCTAACTTTGAACTTTAAAAAAGTTCACAATTTAGTCTTTGTTCCCATTTGGGTTCCACTTCTCGTGTCTTTGTCATTTCACTGTGTTCAGCCTTTGGGTTGGTTTCTTTCCCTTGGGTTTGCTTCAGTCTTCCTTTCTTTTATATGAACCAGAGCCAAGATGGGATCTGAGCTCGAGAATTTGCAAAAAGTCTCATCTTGGTTCCGTTCCTGCTTCTCTCGGGTTTGGTTTTGCTTTCACTTGTTTTGTCTCCATTATTGTTCTTGTTTTGTTTCCGCTTCCATCTATTTTTGTTTTTGTCTTTGCCTAGGTTTGTGCTTGGTTTTCTTACCTTTGGGACTCTATTGGATCGACTTGGATTTAGATGATGGATTGAGCCATAATGATGGACTTTTGAATGCAGATTGGATCAAGCTAAAGGAAGGATGGGTGTACTTTGAAAATTTGGTGAGATCCATGGGAAAAAGTAGAGAACATATTGCAGCCGCACATAAGAAATACCCATCTTTACATGTAAGGTTAGTGCGTTTGTTGGCTGATTGATCCATGGCATGGGGCTCAAATTGGTTTTACTTGATCCAAGTCATTTGGTTGCCCAACTTGCGATTGATAGGTGGCTCATATTTGAACTAGTGTTGCATGTGCTTTGCCATTCTTCTATTCATGCAAGTGGAGCATTAATGGCAGATGGGACCTGTGGTTTGGGTGCTACCTGAATTAGGGTTTTCTGATCTGGGGTCGATCTGAGCAGGGCGCCTCACATATTCTATGTGGGGTGGTGATTTATTGTTGTTTTGTCGGGGCCGATTTTGTTGGTGGCCGAGCTTCTTTGCAACCCTAGATCTGGTTCGTGCGGGCAGGATTTTTGTAAGTATGGCCTTTGGCCTCATTCGTAGGGGTTGGTTAAGTTGGTTTCCAATTAGTTTAGATAGTAGATTTAATAATAAAATGGTAGGCATGTTAGAAGATCAAAAGTTAGTTTTACATTTCAAGCGAGTGTTGTAACATACCAGAATTGTTATAATTACTAATGATTTAATACAAAGTGAAGACATTGTGCTATGATTGGTGCCTTCTTTGTGTTAAATAATCTTGCATGGTTCTTGTTTTATCTCTTAAATTTCTTGGAAACATTTGAATGTATCTTAAGTTTAGTTAATAATGCTTGTGATTTAATGCTTGGAGTGTTATAGCAATCTCTGGTTCATACTTTGGGCAGCTTCTTGATTATGAGAATCTTGTGCAAGGTCAACTTGTACCTGATACTTATGTGCTTAGTTATACAATAGGTATTTATTCAGTTCCATTGTATGAATGCCCATACTCTAAAAATCTCTAATGCCTTAGAATATTGCACTATTCTCTATGAGATTGCAAGTATAGCCTAGGTTGCACAAAAATTAGTTTAAAGGGATTGGTCCATTCCAAATATTCCATCATCTACATGGTTAATCTGAGGACTTCTGAAACCCTCATCTTTTGTTGTTTCTTTATTATTTGGTTAGAACTAGAAATTTAAGCATCTCCATATCTTAAAATTTGATGAGTTTAAAGCTTCCAGTGTTTGTCTATAAGTTCCTTTTGTGATTAATAGCATTTTCACATTTATCACTGAGTTTGTTCCACTACATTGTGAAGTCCTAACACTCGAGAGACCTTGGGGTTATCTCTTGGTTCATAGAGATCAAACTTTCAAGAGAGATAGGATAACATTTATTCTGTTTGAGTTGTGCAAAAAACACCAAACAACAGGTCACTACTCTAGAAGAGAAGAAACACTTTGACCAGCTTACCCTAGACAACCTACAAGGCACTCTAACTGCCTATGAAATGAGAATCAGTAAAAAAAATTCTTCTACTAAAGAAACTACCTTTAATATTGAAAGGAAAGAAAAAGTTGAGGCTACTGAATTAGAATTTTCTGATTCCAAAGAACCCCAATTTGTTAGGAAGCTCAAAAAGGGGTCTAGAAAGTATAAGGGAAAATTTCTCTTCAAATGCTTTAACTATGGTAAAATAGGCTACTTTGTTGCAAAGTGCCCCTATGGTGATCCAAATAGTGACAATGAGAAATCTGAAAAATTCCCTAAGAAAAAGGCATATAGACCTAAACAAAAATTCAACTTCAAAAAGAAGAAGAGTTTGTTTAGCAAAATTCAAACAAACTCTAAATCTGAAGATTCTTTAGATGAAGAAGATGAAAACCTATTCATGGCTGAAATCATTTAGCACGAAGATACTAACATCAATGATGCTAAAGATGGTGAGGTGGATCTTGAAGGTGAACTGAAATGTGCATTAAAAGAGCTAAGGAAACTCAAAAAATAAATGCTTGTTCAAGAACAAAACTCAACTCAAGCTCTTGCTCAAGATCAACTGACAAATCTTGAAATTGTCTCATTGAAAACTCAACTTGAAGAAACCAAGAGAGTTGAATTTTGTCTTCGTATTGGCATAAAAAGATAATATGTTGCTGCCAGAACACCTCAACAAAATGGGGTTGTTGAGAGAAAGAACATAACTATAAAAAAGATGGGTAGGACTATGCTAGATGAAGAAAAAATGTGTAACATGTACTAGAAATAAGTTGTTCATACAACTGTCTATATCTTGAATAGAGTACAAATTAGAGTGAAATCCAATTTCACTCCATATGAACTATGGTATGGTAAATCTTCCTCAATTAGATACTTCAAAATATTTGGTTGCAAATTTTTTATTGAGAGATGATGATAACTTAGGCAACTTTCAATCTAAGTATGATGAAGGTATCTTTTTAGGATACTCTACTCACAACAAAGCCTATAAATTCTTTAATAATAGGCTGAATAAGATTATTGAATCTATCAATGTCAAATTTCATGAAAATATTCTTTTAGATTTTGAACCTATGTAGGATGATGAGGAAGAAGAATTTGAACCTAGAATAAGTTTAGAAGGCTTTGCAATAGCAAAGCTTGAAGTAGAACCAACAAGTCTTAAACTAGCTAAAGAAAAATATAAAGATGCTTAGACTAGTTCTGAAAAATGTGTAACAAAAACTCCTTCAAAATCTCTTGCTAGAAACCATCTTAAAGATTTGATTATTGGAGATAAATTTGTAGGAGTTAAAACAAGGAGAAGAACTATTAACTTTGATGAAAAATCTCACATAGCTGAGCTTAGTACTTTCTTTCTTGGTGATTGATTAGTGGCATGGCACAACAAAAACCAAGAATCTATTTCACTCTCCACTACTGAAGCATAATATATTGTTGCCACCTCTTGTTGTACTTGAGTAATTTGGATGTCAAAAACTCTATCTGAAATGGGTATTTAAATCCCTAAACCCGTTTCTATTCTATGTGATAATACTAGTGTGATTAATATCTCCAAAAATCTTGTTATGCACTCTCGTACTAAACACATTGCCATTAAATTTCACTTTCTTCATGAAAAGGTGCTGGCTAACGAGGTTTGTGTGCAATATATTCCTACACAAGCACATGTTTCTGACATCTTTACTAAGCCTTTGGCTCAAGAAGTATTTGAAAGACTTCGGTCTAGATTGGGAGTTGTCTCTCAATCCTTACTATCTTAATACTCTAACTTGGTGATAGAGGGAGCTGGCCAGCTCTCCTTGCAGCTCATACTTTTATGCTCCATTGCTATATTTTCGGCTTCATGGCATTTCACTTCTATCTTCCCTTTATCCTTGTGACAAAAAGGGGGAGAATTATGAGCTCTTGGTTCTAGTTCAATATTTTGGCTTGGTGGCTTAGTTTTTTCCATCAAGGACAAAGGGGGAGTTTTTTGAGCTTCTCTTTTTCTATTTTTCCTTGATGAAAATATTTGTTTCAGTTTGGCATCTTGGTGGTTGATTACATAGTTGCATTATTTCCATTATGTCATTGGCATACTTACTTTATATTTTGATGTTATTTGTGATGTCACTAATTTGTTGTCTCCATGTGTAGATCATAAGGAATCTTGTTTACAGGTTAATCCTCAATGCTCCCATGCTCAAGTGACATGATTCTGATTTGACATTTTGTGCTACAACGATCTACAAGATTATATGTTATTGGCTTATTCAATTTTCTAACATTATGACATTGATACAATTTTTCTGAACAACATCAGAGGTGTGCTTCTTTGTCAGGTAATTCTTTCAGTTATCTTGATTCTTGGGATTATCAATTGTAGTTGGTTGTTAGTCTTAAGAAAACCCTATCGGGTTTCCTGAAATAATTATTAATGGCATGGGAATATGATATTGTGATATTGGAATGGGTATATGAAACACTTGATAATGTCTTGGGCATATGGTATATTGAATTTGGCATGAAAATTATCCTTTATTATATTTCATAAGGCATTAGATATATATGGCATTATATGATGGCAATCGACTTTGGATAAAGGCAAACAAATTATTCATTACTTGTGCATTTGTTATCGGGTCTTGTGGTGTTGATAAATCATTAGGCCTTAAGGCCGAC
This sequence comes from Sequoiadendron giganteum, assembly GCA_007115665.2. Classification (NCBI taxonomy): domain Eukaryota; kingdom Viridiplantae; phylum Streptophyta; class Pinopsida; order Cupressales; family Cupressaceae; genus Sequoiadendron; species Sequoiadendron giganteum. Next base: position 477,626,265 of record CM021109.1, read on the forward strand.
AACAGGTATAAGGTTAGGTTTATTAAAAATGTCACCATGGAAGTGACATGGCTTTGATTACTTGAAAACATGTATGACTAAGGTAATCAAAATTTGGTGTGTAAAGTGGTCATGAAAAATTATACAAGGCATTATTGTGTTGGAATTTTCACTTGGTCAATATTTGAATAGTGGTAATGATGATGGTCAACATGCATTTTATTAGACTATCAATGGATTTAAAAATTCATTATGAGTTTGTATTTATGACTTCAATCCTTTTAGACTTCAAACTTTATCAACATTGGTAAATGACATCGGTTGTTTTGCTTTGGAAAGCTTAGAGAAATCATATTGTTTCATTGTTCATGGGTTTCAAACCCTATCTTTGCCACCACCATAGAGATCTTTTCTCAGCTATTTCACTATGTTTGTTGGCTTTCTGAATTACTTGGACAGAAAATGGGGGAATATGAAAGATCATTACCATGGTCGATACTCTTGTTAGTATTTTTTCAGTAGGTAAGAGCTCGGAATTGGAAGAAGTCTGTGTTGCTTTGCTGCTCTGCCAGTTTGGTAAATTACTCCATGACATACTCTCTTCTTTTCTTCTCAATTATTCATCTTTTTAACTGCTTTGAAGAACTACTACTTCTACTGGCATAAATAATAGAAGACATGTGTTTACTTCTATCTAGAAGATGGAAAAATGGGTTTATCCTGTTCATGGTCAGAATTAATGCATGATTTCACATAATCTAAAATGTGTATCACAATATTTTACCATATTAAGTCTTCTCCTGCATTAAGGGATGGTGCTTTTGGTTTGTGGGTAATCATGAAGTATGCAAATATTTTCAATTTCTCACCTGGATTCATTGATAATTGTTCTTGGGTGCATTATTATGTGGTTTCGGTTACACTGCATTGTGGTTTTAGTTACATTATTTTTGCAAATGTTTTCGAGGCTATTGTTCATAGAATATTTATATGTTTTCATGCAGGTTTGATTAGCATTGCCTATGCAGACTGCTTGTGTGGATAGGGTTCAGTCTCCTTTCTAAATTTTCATATTCCTTGACTATTCTTGTTAGAAGAAAACCTACATGCTGATCTTTCTCTCAGGAAAATAGGAATACCTCACAAGGTTGTTCGACAGAAAGTGGGTACTCTGATAATCACCTCTGTTTTGTTTTTTAAAATAGAAAAATGAGCTACTATTGTAATTTTCCTTGGAATATAATGATGAAATCTGTGTAAGATGAAAAACAAATAGATTAGGGATTTAAGTTTTTGCTTGGAAAATTTGTGAGAGATAAGGTTCTTAGTTTTCCTGGAAAAATGCAAGAGTGTGTTAACTGTTTTCAAGGAATCATGAGAATTGTATGAGAAACAAAGTGTAGAACTAGTGTGATAATATCACTGTGATTGTATTGAAGAGAAGTTGAGCACTGAGATTGAAAATCTAAAATATGAGTTATTTATCAAGCTGTCTTAAGGTTTGACAATGGTTAGAATTATGAAGGGTCATGCGTGAACCTTGAGGATTGTAAACATTGTCCATCAAGAGTCACTTGAGAGAAACTAGAGAAACAAAGAGATCCTTTGTATCATTGTTTGTCTTACTGAATACAAAAAAGGGGCTGTTTCTCCTTGAAGTCAGTGTTTCTAAAATATGGGTTGGTTTTCCTTGAGTTGGTGCTCATAAATCAACCTATGAGGCATTGTCAAAAGTGATTATTAAAATGAAATCCTAAAAAGGCAGCTGTTTAAGAGTGGTGTTTCTACCCCAGGAGGGTGTTCCACTCAACATATCTTTTGTCACTTTCTTATCTATGGTTCATCTGATTCATTGCATGAATGCTTTAATATGATATGTCTCAATTTTATAATTCTCATTTCAATTTATGTGATTGCATTCAATACATGAATGATTTTATCATTGATAAATGAGAGCATACATCTAGTTTAATTTAGTTTTATTAAAAATTGTCAAAACATTTATGACACTAATTCACCCCCCCTCTCAATGTATTTTTCACTCCTTCAAAAAGTACTAGGAGGACTAGGTGGCCATCATTGGTGACCTTGTCCTTGTACCAGGCTTGAAAAAGGGTTTTTATATTTTTGGATACCCTTTATCAAAAACCCATTCTGGCCTAGTTTCCCAGGAGAAGGACTAGGTCACCCATTTTGGCATAAGTGTCCCTGTGTAGATTCAGAACATTCCAAAGATCCTATTCTATCACTTTATATTCCTAGGTGCACTATCTCTATGTTTTCTAGTTTCTTTCCAGATTGCATATATTTAGGTCATTTAGTTTACTTTGCATATAGTTTACATTTATTTTTGTTTACATTTCATAGTTAGTTTAGTTTCATTATATTTCAACATTGAGACACATTTTATCACATACAACACAACCCTACTCAACCCATACCATTTGAATGCAATCACTAAAAAGGTATATCATTCTATGAAAGAGTGTTATTCCTTCTAAACCAAGCTCCTAGGTGAAAAACCATAGGGGCTTATTTGGGTGAATCCTCTTTCCCTTTTAGCAGTATCAATATTTTTGGTCATTCATTTTGGTGAACCCAATCGTATACCACTTATTAATATTTTTATTTTTCATTGCATCTTAGGAAAATGCTTGCATTGCATTAGGATTTTTCATTGTTTGCATCCTAAGGTTCATAAAAAAGTGCATTAGTGAAAAGTTCATGTTAGATTTCACTTTGCAATGCATTTTTCATTGAAAAAGTATAAAAAAAATTTATTTACATTCTGTGTTTGCATCAATAAAGCATGAAAAGCATAAAAATTAGTCAAAAATTCATAAAAGTGTAAAAAATATCATTGTTGGGACTAGTTTGCCACACTGGGCGACCTAGTCCTCTTGCACCATTCACTCTATAATTTTTGGAATTTTCACAACATTTTTTGCATTTTAGTTCTCTGGTTTTGCATTTCTGTTTTCTTTTTCATAAACTTAGTTATAAGCATTTTAGTCTCTTTTGTTTACATTGCATTTGCATCCACCCCACCGTTAGGAAAATTTACATGAGTTTTTAGTGTTTTCTTGCTAATACCATATTGAGACAAAGCTCTGGACTCATGGAATCTCATGACAATACTATTTTTGTAGATCTTGGGATCTCTTAGGCTTCTAGTTCTAGTATCGACAATAGTGCACTAGGCCTAGAAACCACCCTTAACAACTCTTTGTACCTAGGAAACACTCATGCTGCCAATACAATCGATGACCTCCCACATGACAAGCTATTCCACATTCATGTGGACCTAGCTGACCTCCAACATGTAATAATCCTTGAGAACATATCCACCATTGCCATCCCCACAATTGAGAACATTTATCATATGCTTGAGAGTGATGATGGCCTAGGTGTTGTGAAGAAAATCATTGAAATATACCAAAAACATGCCTCTTCCACACCTAGGGTTTCTCAATCAATCACCCTAATTTTTAGACAAGGAGAAACCTCTACTCCTTCAACAATAGCTTCCATTGCCACTTATGCATCTCCTACTATGACAACAACCATGTAACAAATTAGTAATGTGATACCTTCCCTTGGTATTCATTCCAATATTCCTACTTCCTTTATGGCATCACATCCCTTAACCTCTTCCACAATAGCTCCAATTATTATCCCATTCACTTCCCCTTCCACTACATTCACCCCATCACCACTTTCCCTTCTACCTCATAAAACTTATACCGATCCTCTTATCACACAAATTTTTCACACCATTACATCCATGCAACAATAGATTTCAACTATTAATCGAAATCAACATGGTTCACCTACCCACTATGTTCGTAGCAATCCATTATCCTTAGAGATCCTATGCACCCCAATACCACAAGGAATAGAAATACTAAGATTTGAGAAGTACAGATGGAAGGGTGATCCTTCTAATTGAATTAATTCTTATACTACTTTATGTAGTGGTTTTTCTCTTGATGACAAATTGTTAGCCAGGTTGTTTCATAGGACCCTTAAAGACACTTCCCTGGATTGTTTTTCATCCTTACCAAACAATTCCATTAGTTCACTCAATGAAATAGTGAATGCCTTCATCAACCATTTCCAAGTCCACATGACCCCTAAAGAGACCTTGGATGATCTAATGAGATGTAAGAAAGACACTAATGAAAAGATAACTGACTTTATTTCCCATTATGGGAAACTTTATTCCTTAATTGATGTCAAGATACTTGATACACATCTACAAAAGATGTTCACTGAAAACCTATTAACAGCCCTTCAAGACAAGCTCACCCTAATGAAGTTCCCTTCCTTAATGAACTTGTGGCAAGCGCTCTTTGATTATCATAATTCAACTAGTAGTCATGATACGAGATACACTTCTAGTCGAGTTGAGAAGTCTGATGCTACAAACCAAACTACCTCTCAACCATTTTGTGAGACAAATAAAGGGTTTTTTAAATTCAACCCTCCTTCCCAAACCCCTCCACCTGCTAATAACCAAGTGGTCAATGTTAGATCCGTTGTTCCCTTCAATTATGGAGATCCTAAATGAACCTTCATTCCTTTACCTGATACCCTCCATAATACCATGACTCAATTTGTCCAACAACAAATGATATCCTACCTCCTGTCCATGAACCCAATCCAAATAAGCGATTACCTCCATCTTATAACTCCACCACTTATTTCTATTTTCATTAGTAGAATGGACATGACACTGAACAATGCAAGTGTATCAAGTACCTTGTGCAAGACCTAATTGATTTGGATCATCTATCTGTTGCTAGTATCAATGATAAAGGCAATAATTTTGTTGCACCCCCAAACCAAAATTTCCATATTTTTACCAATCTTATGCTAAAACACAATGTTTCATTTGTCAAAGTGGGTGAAACTTCACAAAATAATGTTATTAATGTGGATACACATGATGAAAATTCTGATTCTCTTCCACCTGTAACACATATCACACTTATAAATGAAATGGTAGGCATGATTGACATTATCCATCGTAAGGGACAAACCAAAAAACCTCTTTAGATTACCTTTTAACCTCAAGAAATACTCAAAAATATTCCCGATGGTCCTCTCTACATATTCAGAAGAATCTATGATAAGCCCACTAATGGTATACTCATATATCTTGCATGTGGCGAGAATGTGAACACAAAATTATTTTTGGTACTACATGATATCTCTCAAGATGTTTATAATAGAGCTACTACATGGATCAAAATGCATAATGATTTTTTATGCCCTATGATCGGATTGATTTCTCTCCCATTATAGGTAGGCTCTAAGACATTGGACGTTACCTTCTCTATCACACCACAATCAAATCAATTTCAGTTGCGACTAGGCCACCTATGCGTTTTTTCAATGAAAGCTGTCCCATTTGTTATTCAAAAATGTGTGAAGTTCCTTGTTGAAAATAAATTATTCACCATCCACCAAAGTGGCTTCAATCCTTTATCCTCCAAAGGAAACTTTTCTTTGGAAGCCTTTTGGCCCAAGCCCAATGAACCTATCACCCCAAGATGAGATTTATTTTTCATTGCCTATCCAAAATTTAAGGCCAAGAAAATATTTGAACTCTCTCTTTGCAACATACCTCCTTCTACCTCAGAAACACCTATCCTTGATGAATCTATGTTGCAACCTAAATCTAACATGCCTAACCAGACAACATCTGGAACCTCTTCCACATCATCCAAGAGGCCTAGGGATCATGACAACAATTCCATCTTACCTCAGCTCCTCACATCAAACAAGTGTATAAAGCTAAGGAGAAAGAAAGTGGATGAGCCACCTATGGTTCATCCCATTCCTCTGCCTAGGGATGACAAGAAACCTATGGTTCAGTAGCCCACTCCTTCTCTGGTGCACAATGAAAAAAAAAACAAAAAGGAATAAATAAGCTAGGGAGTGTAGGCATCACCGTCGTGCTCTTGCTCACCAATCATGTGATGAAGAAAATATTGAAAATCATAATCCACCTTTTCTAGAAGTATTTCCCAATGACCCTCCTCCTCCACCATCACAATCTGATCCTATACCCCCACCACAACCAATGTTGCATGCTACTACTGATATTGTTATTCGACCTCCTATTGTCCTCAATCTAGATGATGATGATGAGGAGAATTCTGAAATAGATGAAGAGGTACATCACACTTTGAATTCATCATTTCCTCTTCCATGAGCATACATGATAATTCTCCTTGGACAATCATTGATCTAGATGCTAGTTCAGAAATTGCTATCGTCCCTCTCGCTAATCGCCCACCTAAATTTTATAATGAGAAAGATTGGGAGGTGGATGACTTGTTTGATGCTTGATGAGAATTTTCCTTACTAGGCTTCTCTTTTTATTTTGCATGATTTATTGGGTGTAATGTATTCCCCCATATCGTTTGATGTTCCCTCTCTTTGTGACATTCTTCTATATGTACCTTCATTCTTCTATCTATCATGCATTCATTCATCTTTTCATTTTTTGTTGCATTCTATTTGGGGATGATGCAAGGAATTGAGACCGCAATGTCTCCAGCATGTTGACCCAAATGGACCCCTTTCCTTTTTCTTTTGTTCTTTTTTCCTTCCATTTGGGGCTGATGCAAGGCATTGAGACCACAATGTCTCCTTCATGTTTAATCAAATGGACTCTTTTCCTTTTCTTTTGTTCTTTTTTCCTTCCATTCATGGATGATGCAAGGAATTGAGACTGCAACGTCTCCTCCATGTTGACCCAAATGGAATATTTTCCTTTTCTTTTGTTCTTTTTTCGTTCCATTTGAGGATGATGCAAGGAATTGAGACCACAATGTCTCCTTAAATTTGACTCAAAAAGGCTCTTTTTATTTGTCCTTTCCTTTTCATTTTGCTTTCCTTTTATTTTTCTTTTGTTGTCCTTTTGGGGATGATGCAAAGTGTTGAGACACCCTATGCCTCCTCCATGTTGACCCAAAATGACTCCCTTTTTAGTTTTTTCACTCTCTTTGTGTCCTTCTTCCAGTTCTATGTATGTGGGAGATGATGATAGTTCCAAGCTCTTTCAACAAAATATTGCAGCAACTAACATACTGACCCCAAATCCATAGATCCCTTATGTGTGTGGTTTTCCATTTTGTGGGAAACCCCCTTTCTCTTTTCCTTTTAATTTTCTTTTACATGGCGTAGCCTCCTTTGGAAACACATCACTTGGCATAGGGCTTTCCAAGTAGGCTCTCATGTCCTTTTATTTATTTTTTCATTTTTCCTTTCTCTAATTTAAAGTAATTTCTTGCAAAATAGGGTGTAGAAATTCCTTTAAAGTGGGGGCATACATTGGCATTATTTATTTATTTTTTACATTTTTTTTCTTTGTCATTGGTTCCTAGTGCAGCCTTATCACTTCGTGTGATGTGTTTCTCACTTTGGATGGAATTGGGTGTAATTTCCTTCATAAGTGTGACTTATCTTAGCATATTGCATTCCTCTTAGAGGCCTGATGCGACACACTGCATCCCCTAAGTTATGAATTTTATATTCTTTGATTGGTCCTCTCTTGGGTACATTAGACACAATGTTCCATAAGTCAAAGACCTCGCATGAACTAAATAAGACTCCTTTGAACATCCTTTTTTGCATTTTACATTTTACATTTTTTTACATATTGCATTTTTTCATTCTTGCATACATGGCCACCTTGTATAACACAACTTTCATTCATGTGGTGCCATCTTGTAGTTGTTCATGAGTTCAAATAATTTGAGGATTTTCTTGTCTCATGAACCACAAACCCTTGTCTTTTGTGGCACCTTATCAAAGTTATTAGGAAGTATAACCTTGATATGGTTGAGCGGGAAACCCAACTAGCGGCACAAATTTTCCCATAGCCACCTTTGTGTGTGTGAGTGCATACCAACCGAGTGTATGTTTCTCACCATTTTGGGCCTTCTCATCCAGTGGAAAACTAAAATTCTCATCTCCCCTGAGTGAGTACCCTTTCCTTTTAGGAAAAAAACCTAGATCTGATCCATAACTAGTTGGACAAACAGTCGAAGCTTGATCCAACTTTCCCTCTCTCTTCACTCTCTCACATCACTCCTAGGGTGATCTTTTGTGCTTATTTTTGGTTTTCCATGTGATCTTGATCTTGGGGGATTGATCATCCGTCTTGATCATATTCATCTCACCTTACTAGCATGAATACAGTAGATCCCACTCGACATGCATGATTTGGCTACTTTAGTGTGAGTTTGAAGCAAGTTCATCCTCACACTAAAGTGGGGGCTAAATGTGTCACCAAAAAGTGTAGCCTTGACACTTTTTCACTCATTTGGCCCTTTTCCCTTATATTTTGGCCTGATAGTTTCTTTGATATGATGCTCTAATGTGGCATTAGGCCTTGAATGCTTGCAAATCAACAATAAACTAACAATGTTTTACAAAGGTTTTGTGAAGTGTTGTAACACATCTTCCCACTTTTCTAAGACTCTTTCAACAAAATTCACCTAAATAACCCCTTTTCAAGCCTTGTGCCAAAGTGTTGTAAAGTGTTGTAATGAATTTTCACACTTTCTTAGGCTTTTCATCACTAATTCCACCATTTTTAATGATAAATTGGTCCCTTATGTACTTTTAGGCCCAACTTAAGTGTGTTTCAAGAGGCAAGCTAGATAATAATCATTAATCATCACTTAATTCCCGACCACCACTTGAATTTGTCCAAGTGGACTAGGTCACCACCTTGGGTGACCTAGTCCCTTAGGCATAAAATTCAAAATAAAAATAAAAAACTAGAAGGAATTTTCCCCCAAAACCACAAGGTCAGCCTATCATGTGCTATTCTTGGGAAATTAGGGCATATCTTGTAGAAATAAGCGTTTTCATCCTCATTCCCCGCCCCCCCCCGAGATCATTTTCATCTTCACAAGAACTCTTGCACTCAATCTTCTCAAGCAAGCATTCAAGCACAAGGCACTTCAAGAAACCTCCATTAGAGTTGGTTCTTGCATGTTGTAGACAACTTCAACTAGAGGTTTTGTGAGTTTTTATACTTTTTTTCATTCAATCATCTTTCCTTTCCATTTATATTCGATGCAGTGAGCTCTAGGTAGTGTGGCTGAATGCATACACATTCCCTATTCATAGGAGATCCGAAGGGAAAAAAAAAATCTAAACTATCCTAGACTACCTAATAAGTTAAATAAGATAGGATAGGTTGAACGGGAAGGGTAAACAAAACTTGGTTTCCCTTTAGATTATGATAGGTGTTTTTTTGGGGTCAGGTGAGTTGATTATAAAGGTCTTGGACTATGAATCAGACAGATCTCTATTTGAGGAAAACAATGTAGGAACCATACTTCATCATGTACTGCTAGAGTCTCATGGATGCACTGGCATCTTGTATAGAAAGAGGGTCAGATGATAGTCATAAATGCACAAGGTCTACTTATGACCCAAATATTGGAGTTTTGCAGTTTAAGATTTCAATTGGAAAATGCAAAAATATGCAATACAACAAAAATAATACTATAAAGCTATTCTAATAATGAAATGATGAAGAAAGAGAGAGAGATCCAAATCATATATATCCCAACTCTCCAACAAGCTCCAATTGAGTGAACCTGCACCTACACAAACAAAAACAATAAAAATGTTAGGCTATGTTTTGAGGTCTGCGTTAGTTAGACCCTCATTATGGTGTTCCCATCTCCAAAAACAACCAATGTGAAACGATATGGAGAAAATTTATAAATAATTGAGTAGAAATGACACAATAAAGTAGATAAATGACAACCTAGATGCTACTCTATAAGATAATGCAAGTAAATGAAAAGACACAATATTACCTTCCCTACTATAAGCACTCAAGGTTGATAGAAGAAGGAAGAGAATGAAACCACCACACCAAGGAGGTAGAGATTTGTAAACCTATAGTGATAATGGAATTGAAGCAAATAAATGTTTTGGAGACCAAGTAGAAGGTTGGTAGAGATAGAGTGGGCATAAAGCAAGAATAATCAAGAAGTGTTATGAGAATGAGAGAAGTTGCAAGAGAGAATGAAGGAATGAGTTACAAGATGTAAGAGTGTGAAAGAAGGAAGTTTTAATGGATAAAATGGAGGCAAAGATTTAGTTTTTAGAGGTCAAGAGTTGGAAAGAGACGTTACCTCTGTAGGAAATCAAGAGGCGTAATGTTTTTGCAGATTCTAGGTGCAAGAATATGTTAATATGGTAGTGCAGTGTGCAAGCGTCCACATGGCATGAATGTCTTAAAAACAATTCCTCCACCAACACCAAATGGTAGGGACACATGGGAAAATCAGGATGAAGGTGGTGGGTTTTGCATCATTGAACTTGTAAAGCTAAGCTAAGGGTAAATTAATGGGAAATTTTCCTAGATGAAAATTTATGCCATTACACATATTAATAACAAGAAATAGATGAAAGAGTTCACATATACAATTGCCATGATTATGTTAATATTATTGGACTTTGGAAATCTTATATTAAATTCCATGATATATCCTTCCAATGTTGTGTTTGAATGCCTAATGGTTGTAAGAGGCCCAAACTCTTTATTATTTCACATTTATTTTGTTGGTATATTAAACATTAAGCCTTAAATTTGTTTATATCCCCACTAATTCCTTCTTAGAACAAATATTTTTTTCTATGATGATAGGTCTTTAAAAACCTTGAATTTCTTGTTATTGGCGAGTCATACATTTGAGATAATATGAAATATTTTAATTGAAAATTTTTGCACCAAAAACCTGTATTTGTACCATAAAGAATCTCCTTTCTAAACATACTTATCTAAAGAATATGTGTGATGTTAAATTTTTTTATTGAGTTTATTTATTGGAGGATCATGTTACCAATCTTCTTGTACATTTTTTAACCATTCAAATTGTAATAAATAAGTGGACTGAATCTATGATTCCTCAACTTCTTATCAAAATGGGGCATCAACTACAATATTCTCCATACTCTTTTTGTAAATAATTTTAAAGTCACATCCTATTATCTTTGTAACATTTTTTTCTCTTCTAAAGGTATTCATTCATCATAAAACTTGACTTTCATAACCTATCTTTAAGTTTAAATTATTTCCCATCATATATTGATGCAATTATTTACTTTCATGAATATTGGTTAAAATTTATTTCTCATATGTGGGCCTTACCAAGTTCTTTCCTTTGAGTTGTCAAATCTCAAATGCTATGGAACAAATTTCTTGGATAGATACTACTCCAATTCCATTTATTGAATCATTTAATTCCACCACAATTGTTGAAGTAGATGGCATTTATTGTGTCCAAATTGTTGAGTGGCTATCTCTAACCAAAAAAAAATCTTTCTTCAATAATATTTTTTAGGGTTTTTCTAGTAGGCATAATTATGAATACATATTCTATAGTATCCTATTAGACCCAGAAATCATCTTAAACCTTATATTTTTTAGGTTTTGGCCACTCTAAGATCTTCTACAATATTCACATTTTATTAGGGTCCAATTTTTAACACCTTGATGTGACACATGTCATAAGTACTCTGCATATTTTATCGCAAAGACACATTTATATTTATTTTCATAGATTTGATTATATTTCAATGCATGCAATATAGTCTCTACATGTTGAAAATGTTCTCACATTTTACTATAGATGAGGATTCCATCAAACAATTCCAACACATATTTTTGAAGAAATGGGTAGAACACTAAAGTCAAAAGAGTTTAAAAATTTCATGCAGCATTGGTGAGAAAAAAATAGTTAATTATAATGACCCTTGCATGTTCTAAAGGTATTTTTATGAATATCCTGATTCTTTATTAAAATTTGATGATAATTTAAACTCAAATAAAACTTAGAAAATTAAATTACACTATTTGAAATTGATGTAGAGGTAATGTGTAGGGCCTCAAATTAACTCAAACAAACCAAAATTTCAAACTTAGAACCCTAGTTTGGTGGGTTTCTTCTCACAATTTCTCTATTCTCCTAGTAGTGCTCCAAATGATGAATTTTATTCATATCTTTTAGAGAAGCCTCAAAAACAGAAAATAAACATCGTTTTAGATACACTTTTTTCCCTTTGGAAATATATCATAAATTTAGTTAGGGTTGTTTTAAAACATCATCCTCAAAATTGGACCACTACGCTACTCTTTAGGCCTAATAAGGCTTGTTCACATAGGGGTTTATTGATTCTTTATAATCCAAGTCTTAATTCTCTTCACCAAAATTATAGGGTCTTCCTATGCTTTCCAAAATGATTTACACACCTTACCAATGCCTCTTTATCAAACCCTAACTCTTAGCCACCTTCATATGCCTAAAACCATGAGTTTTCTATCTAGGGCAACAACCAATGGTTCTCAAACTTTAAAGCTTGCACCTACAGACTTCAAGAGCATGAAAAAATACCTAATTACACCCATTCCACCAATTATCAAAAATTTTCACTAGTGGAATGGGTCACAAATTCATTTTTCTTCTCTCAAACCCTCAAAACTAGGGTTCCCATACAGTTCTTAGTAATTTAGTTCTAAAACCCTCCAAACTTAATGAATCAAACAAAATCAATTGGAAATGAAAGAAGATTCACCCCAACATCAATTAAAATTCAACCTAGATAATTAGAAATTTGTATGGGGTCATACAAACTTCTGTAGCAGAAAAATATAATGAAAAATGTAGGGAAAGTATAGTGTTTGATATTCAAATTCAAAATTACAAAATCCAACCTCCTTCCCAACATACAAAAATGCCTTTTTTACACACCCAAGCCTCCCCAACTGAAACAAATTGACTTCTTACATTATTTTCACCTATTGACTCTTCATATTCCCATTTTTGTATATTTGCAACATGACAACATTTGCAAGGATTGACAACTTTTGCAAAATGTAACAATTTGACCCCACCAACCTCCTAGCAACCTAACAAGAACTCAACACACATGTAACATGGTAAAAATGACGTTATTATAAAGGAAAACACAAACCAAAACAAAAAATGACAAAATTACCTCATGGAGGCATGAAACCAACTAAGTGCTCTTGCACCAAAAAATCATCTAATAATTCATCAATAATAGGAATATGAAAGTTATATTTAATAAAGATTTTGGTGATGTACTTATAATTTATTCATATTCTCCATGATTCATCCTTATTTTTAACCATACCCATTAGTCATTTACATGAATTTTTATAAGGGTGAAAAATTCTTGAATCCAACATTAGCTTGACTAATTTTAATTTGTTTATAATATCCATCCATATGGATAGATATAAGATCTTTGTTAAGAGGAATATTTTCTAACATTAATTTAACTTCATGATCATGGTCTCTAAATTGTTGATGGTATTGAATGATCTCTTGAAGTTCTACTATCCAATTAGTTCTCACTTTTGTGCTTCTAAAAAAATGTAGCTATGTTATTATGCCATAATAATCCCTTCTAAGGAAATTTTCCATCCTATGGGATCTAATAATTTAAATTAGTGATGACTTTATTCCTATAAGTTTAGATTTTTGTCCATTTGCACTAAAATTTATGAATATTCGTAAAGATTAAAGGACATTATTTCCAACCATTTAAGCCATTATACTCCTAAAACTATAACTTCTCCTCAAATTGGGGTAGTAAACATCTTTGAGTCTAGGTGATAATATCTCATAAAGTGTCTTATATGATGAATTTTTCCACCACAAGGGAGATTTTTCACATCAAGTATCATGACTTAGAAATTAGAGATTGGGTTAAAATAGTTAAGTTCATTAGCCAATCTTCTATCAATAGATTTACGTGTACTAGTATCCACCAACGCCAATCACCTTTATCTTTTTTATATAGCCAAATACTATAATATCTTGTGGTGTGCTAATGAAATTCAACACATTAATGGAGATAGTAATACTTATTTCCTCAAAAAAAAATTTCCTTTATTCCATATTTAGTTCTTCTATAGTTACTTATCCCTCTTCAATATAATTTTAAATAATATTTTGTCTTTTCTCATTATTACCAAAATTATTACCCCTAGAACATTTGATATCACAATGCCAACATAGAAATTTTTTCTTTTCCCTACCTTTTTTATAGGAGAGATCTTAGTAATTTGTCTTGGGTTAAGAAATTTGGCCCTCTGTTGAACATTTGGAATACTGAGAGGGGGGGGTGAATCAATATTCCACAAACTGATAATAAATTCCACTTAACCATTATTACAATTTTGACTGAATCAACAAGAGAGAACATAGAAACAAGAAAAAGCAATCATACACATGAACACTAGGATTTTTATGTGGAAAAAACAAAATGGGAAAAAGTATGGTGAGGGTTAACTCACAATATATTTTATCTGGATACAAAATATTACAAGGCTCACTACCAAGATTCACTATCCTTAAAAGGCTCACAACCTAAGTACAAAAGATGGCTCACTGCCAAGATACAATGATGGTGGCTCATTGCCAGAATGATGAACTGATGGAATATACCTTCAATATGTAGGGTTCAGTTCCACTAATGCTCAGAAAATAAAGTACTACATCACTCAACAAATCCATATTATTGATAAAGTATTTAGGCATTGATATTCTCCTTCATTCACATTCACTTCTCGCTTTCTTGTTCATACACCCACATATCTCTCTTTTTCAACACTCTCACTTGCACACTCTTTTCGCTTGCTACTATCTCATATTTATACAAGTATATATTATTCATCAATTAGGTCAGCCTAATTGGATGAACACAAAATAATCAAAACCTTTCTTCATCAACAACATATAATATTTAATCATTTTATCCATGTAGTGCATTATACCAAGTTGGCTATTATTCTTCATAATATATTGCATTCACTGAGTTGGCCAAGACTAAAACACAATTCTTTGAACCAAAAAATAATCCTCAAGGAAAATACCTTCCAGATCCGAGAACACATTAATTTCCCATCATACTACTAGTAAAGAGACTATCAACAAAAGCTCTGTATAAGAATGTTCACCTTAATAGAATTCAGAGTCTCCCACACAGTATACCTAAAATAGAACAATAGTAGGATACCGAGTTAAACTCTATCGGAGATAAAAAAAAATTCATAGAAAAAGGTGTTTCAAGATCAAAAATATAGCTATCTGAATGAGTCAATAAAACATGGTTAAGAGATCAAAGTCATATCAGATATTTTGATGAGTTTTAGACTCAAATACCAACATACTGATCCATCACAAAGGAGTATTACCGATAGAGAACAACTTATGGTAAACCAAGAAAACTTCCCATACACTTATCACCATGTAGTTATTACCATATTGAAATTAATGAGAACATATGAATAATCAACACAATCATCCATACCTCATGCTTATGTTGAAGAGCTTCCAACAATATGCCCCTTTGGCATTGATGGCAATGGGCATGACAAAAAAATTTCAAGTATACTATACTGAATGTTCTAACTACCCTCCCTATTAAAATTGTTCTTCACAAAAATTTTTTTCCTCTTTATCTCTCCCCCTTTGACATCAATGACAAAGGGCCCTAGTATAAATGTACATATGCATCAAAATTAGTCAAAAAGATCTGAACACAGAATTCACCCAGAGAAGAACCTCTAAGACTCTCTAGGATAGCCTTCCATGAAACTTACCTTCTTCCCATGAACCTTTTTCATAAACTAGCTTCTTGTAAAATAGATCAAGTTTAGTTAGAGACTCTACACCATCTGTTAAAGTATTGGGATTAAGATTGATATTTGATAATTCACCAATACAACCAAGAGCACAAGAAATAGAAGTATGTTTGAATTTAATCATGTCTCTGAGTGCCACAAACTTCTTGATGAAATCTATCCTTTGATCTTGTAGAGAGAAATTTTTTCCTTACACAATATAGGACCACCTCTGATTATCTCTATCTCGTTCTAATATGTATGTATCTTCTTGAGTGCTCGGTTGAGACTCACTCATCTTTATCTCATTTCTCATATTCAATGTATTTACAAACCAATATAGAAAAAAGGAAAGTAGTTCTCATGCCTCTTTTTCACAACCTTGTACACTCTCTAATTCCTTCATTACTCGATCATGTGCATTTGCACATTTTTCATTTGATATCATTCAAAATTTCTTCATCAGACGTAATTTTAGTAGACATTTCAAGTCCAAAGATGTATAGTTTCAAGAATTAATCATGCCACAAAGATTCTCTACAACAGAAATAGATGAATCAAAATTAGCATTAGAAATAACCTTTTGCAAATCTTCTAGAGTTGTTTGAATATTCATTATTTCATGCTCATGTTCAAGCTTACCTTCTTCTGCACCTTCTAGCTTCACTACATTCTTCCTCGTCTTCCTTGTTTTGGTCACGCTACCAGAGGTACTTTCTTCATTGAGATGCTTAGGGATTTCCAATAGAATTTTAGCATATATATCAATTTCAGCCTTTGAAACTTCATAACTCAATTCAAATATCCAAACTAACCTTGGGTCAACTGCTTCCATGTGATATAAATCTTTAAACACAAGAAAAATTATGCTTTTAGAGTATCTTTCCATAACACTTATTGGAATCCTAGACCTTTTGTTCATCCTCGTCTAAAATATTCCAAAGAATGCAAAAAGGGTAGATTCTTGTGCATCCAAACTACCAAGATTTATCATGAAGTTCCTGATTTGATAAGCAATAGGCTTTCAATTTTACCATTCTAACCTTCCTATTACTGGTAACTCTTTCAAAAAGTAAAAGAGTAGAAAAATAACCAGATTTTCATATCAAAAAGTATTATTTTTCCTCTTCTTAATATCCTTTAAATTCTTCAAAAGATGTATGTAAAGTAGTTCACACAAGTCATATTCCATACCTCTCATTACCATATTAACAACAATATTCACCGCAATAGTAGAATTTGTAGAGTCATTATTAGGGATACAAAATTTGTAACCAATGACCATAGAAACATACCTTATTATCGGATCAAAAATGGATCTCAAACCAAACTCTCTTCCTTTAGAACTCACATTTGTAATGTTAATTATTTCTCTCATTCATAGTCTTCAGTTTAAGAACCGGTCCAAAGGAAAATAAACTAGTTATCTCTAATTGCTTCTCTAGTGACCAAATGTGCCTCATGAATCCATAAAGATTCATCATATTTTTTTCTCAGTACCATTCGAATATACTTCTTCTCAAATTCAAACAAAGGAATTTTTCTCCAAAAATCCAAATTTTTCTCAACTAATACTCTATAGGCATAATGATTCTCTTTCAATTTGTTTTCCCAAATCACATTGAACCGAATTGATGACATTTCTTCAATATTACTATAAAAAAATGCATGGATATCTTCTATAGGAAACACTCTCAGAGGGATGCAAGAGAATACACTAATAGATTCTTCTAACACATTCCTCATATATCTCTTCAACCTACCTTTATCTGCACAATTCATAATCTTTGAATTATCATCAATAAAAGTAAAATATTTTGCGAACAAGAATACCTCTGAAAATGTCAACAAAAAATGTATAGATATCTTGATTTTGGAGATGACTTTGAATTCATCAGTTACATTCTTCAAATTATGAATTCCCTTCTAAAATTCCTTTGCATGCTTCTTCAAAAATACATAGGCCTTTAATTTCATCTAAAAATATTCCTTTCATTCTGAATGATTTTGCAATAAATTTTTCAACTTGCAAGTAGATTTCCTGGAAAACTATGTAAGCCTTCGTTCTTTGAAATTTTGCAGACCTCATTCTTCACACATGCGAGTAATAAACATTCTTTCCATTTTCGCTTTTATCCAGTAGACTATCTTTATATCCATTGTTCTTTCCCTTAGAATTATTCACATTACTTTTGTAGTCCTTTTCCTTATGACCAAATTTCTTGCAGGAATGGCAAATGCCATTGAAGTAAAAATACATTTTTGCATCATGTTGTTTGACAAGAGTGTTTTCAAAATTGCTTATTTTCTCCTTGACTTGTCTATCTTTGTACCACATCTTCTTACCAGTGAATTGCTTCACTTTAGAGCTCTAAACTTTTTCAAACCCTAAACCACTCTTATCCATTTGCGGTCTTTGAGAGGTAATCAATTCATCAAAAAAATTTGAGCTTATCTTAAATTTGTCCTCAAAAATATTTGCCCTTTCCAAATTAGATCTCAGGATTTTTTCTTCTAATTCTAGCTTTGTGCATTCATCCATCTTATTTTGAATTTCAATTTCTTGACATTCTTCAATTCCTCTCTTCTCATTCAATTGTTCCTATAGGCTTGTGATGATTTCTTCTCCTTTAGTCAACATATCACATGCAACCAAACTTGTGCTTTGTATCTTTTCCATATGATAATTTTTTTTTATCAACTTGTCCTTCAAGGCTTTCATTTCATCTAAAAATTCGGCAAGGGCTATTTCTAGAGGAAAAATTTGCTCATGTTCAAATTCCAAGACCTTCCTTAATCTTTTAGGCTTCATCCGAGGAACCAAGATTTGATACCAATTGTTGAACATATGGAATACTGAGAGGGGGGGTGAATCAGTATTCCACAAACTAATAATAAAAACCACTTAACCATTATCACAATTTTGATTGAATCAACAAGATAGTTGACATAGAAACAAGGCAAAGAAATCATACACATGAACACCAATATTTTTATGTGGAAAAACCATGGTGAGGGTTAACTCATAATATATTATACCTAGATATAAAATATTACAGGGCTCACTGTCATGACTAACTAGACTTAAAATGTTCACAAGTTGTGTACAAAAGATGGCTCACAACCAAGATACAATGATGGTGGCTCACTACCAAAATGATGAATTGATGGAATACACCTTCAATGTGCAGGGTTCAATTCCACTAAAGCTCAAAATATAAACTACATCACTCAACAAATCCGTATTACTAATAAAGAATTTAAGCACAAATCTTCTCCTTCA
This sequence comes from Sequoiadendron giganteum, assembly GCA_007115665.2. Taxonomy (NCBI): domain Eukaryota; kingdom Viridiplantae; phylum Streptophyta; class Pinopsida; order Cupressales; family Cupressaceae; genus Sequoiadendron; species Sequoiadendron giganteum. The sequence continues at coordinate 477,645,224 of CM021109.1, forward strand.
TTCACATTCAGTTCTCGCTTTCTTGTTCATACACCCACCTATCTCTCTTTTTCCACACTCTCACTTGCACACTCTTTTTGCTTGCCTCTACCTCATATTTAAATAAGTATATCTTATTCATCAATTAGGTCAACCTAATTGGATGAAAAATAAATAATCAAAACCTTTCTTCATCGGCACCATATAAGATTTAATCATTTTATCCATGTAGTGCATTATACCAAGTTGGCTATTAGTCTTTATAATATATTGCATTCATTGAGTCAGACAAGACTAAACCATAATTCTCTAAACCAACAAATAATCCTCAAAGAAAACACCTTCTGAATCTGAGAACACATTAATTTCCCATCATACTACAAGTAAAGAGACTATCAACAAAACCATCGTATAAGAATGCTCACCTTAGCAGAATGCAGAGTCTCCCACACAATATACCTCACAAAGAACAATAGTAGGATGCAGAGTTAAAATCTGTGAGAGATAAATTTTTGTTCATAGTAAAAGACGTCTCAAGATCCAAGATATAGCTGTCTGAGTGAGTCAATAAAGTTCAAATTATAAATATAGTGAAACTATGCCACCATTGTACTATCTAATATATTATAAATTTTGAATTATATTTCAATGAGACTTGATCCATAAAGTTACATATATATCATCAAACTCATAAATGTTTATTTTGGATAAGTTTAATTTTAGACAAAAATGTTGTATCCACCTTTGTGGTTTTATTGGTGCTTTAATTCTCACTGTACATTTTTTAAACCTATCTATAACCTCCTTTCAACATATTGAAAATGGGACATATATGTTAACCTCAATAAAATGTACCATTGTTTCACATCTTATTGAAAATTTTCTATCATTTTTGGTTTGTGGAAAATAAAGAGAGTCCTTGAATTTAGTATTTGTAGGATAATCCTTTAATTTCAAATATGCCATGGCTTGGATACACTTTTATTTTTAACTCTATTTTTTTACTAAGGGAAGAGTGTATCTAGTGTTAGTTATAACAATAAAACTTTAGAACATGGACTATGGCTAAATTTGATATTCATCTTTTAACCAAATTTTAACAACTAAATAATAGATTTTTTAAAGAAAAAATTATAAATAGAATAACCTATTAGACACACAAGACAACTAAGAGGGGGTAAATAAGTTGTGCACAAAAACCTTTAAAGCCTTATTAATAATTAGCATGAATGTAAAACAATGAAACACCAACACATCATCAGCTATACACAATAGGACACTAGATTTTACATAGAAAAACCAATAAGGGAAAAACCATAGTGAGGATTAGCTCACTTTATGAATATAGACATCAGTTATAAAAGGACCACTACCAAAAGGGTTCATTGACTAAAGGAATCACTCTCCAAAAGAAAGAAAGGTTCACTACCCAGGAATATCACTTCTCCCAAAATATAAGAGATTACAAATAAATTGTTACAAGGAGGTTCACTACCTCAAAGAAATAGGAGAATCCATTGCAACCATCTGTAACCTTCATCACATTGCCTCTAGAAACTTTAGGCACACTGAAATGTAGACACCTTCTACTAGTGCTTCCAATAGTCTTAGGTGTTCATGCTCGCACTCAGATCTCAACATACGATCACATACATGTCATTTTACACCAGATATAACACCACACACCTCTCCAACTATTGAAATTTCATATACATCATTCACGACCTTGAACAATCTTCTCTAGGTCAAACTTAATGAAATGTATGCACCTCAAACATGAAACCACCAAATAGGTCAGTGCCAAAAACTTTTGCAATGGAAATAAGTGAAGGTAGACCACACCAAGGGTTAAATAGGACCCAAATCTATATCAAAAAATTACATCAAGCTTCGAATATCCATGAAGTACATCTACAAATAGAATTAACATGCTAGGTTGGAAAAACTGGCATTAACACTACCAATCAAACAAATTCACACTTCACCAGATCTAGAAACATCTTGTGAAACACATAGCAACATTAAATAAAATATTGAAATATTCCAACACCAACAAAATATTCAAAATTACTAACATAAAAACATGAAACTGAAAATTCTATCATCCTATGCAACCAATCAGACTACCATTGAGATACAATTCATGAACCAAGCTTATAAAATAGTTGAATACCAAACCATCCAAAGTAAGATAGATACAAGAATCATTATCAAATTCCCAAATCCATAAGAAAAGAAACTTCAATGTGGAGATATGTAGAGCCATTCCATTTCTCCTAAATATCCTTCTTTAGAATTCATACATTGTCAAACACATCTTCTACTGCAGCATGATCTCAAATCTAAAAATTTAGATATAATACATTCAAAGGGTTTTGATCATCACATCCAAACTACAAAAGAAAAAATTCAAGCATGAAAAAATGAAGAGAAAAACACAAATTACAGCTCTGTCACCTTGTACACTCTTTATACATTTTTCTCAAAAGCACTTAGAAACCAAGTGACCTTGTTGCATCTGCAACACTTTCTCAACACCACAAACACCTTCTCATCATCACCACATTAGAGGTTGAAATCAATGACAACACTAATTACAACATAGTGCGAAATTCTCCCCCTTTGTCATTGATGATAACACCTACTAGAAACCAATAAAAAAAAGTAACCTTGTATCTCCAACACTCAAGCTATTCTCCCCCTTACTTTGACATCTCTCTATCCAATTTTCTTTCCACTTTTCTCACAATTATTTTCCTATGTTTTTCAGATTTCACTCTCCCTCTAATTATCTCTCCCCGTTCAACATCAATGGCAAAGGGAAACACCTGCACACTTCACTAGTCTCTCTTGATTTTATGAACAAGATATTCTCCCCTTGACTTCACAAACCAAAGATACCACTTCGTAATCCCCCTCAGAGGTAGCCTTCATCAGTCCAGGATAACTTTTTATCTTAAATTGCACCCTCAGATAGATGCACCATCTTATTCATCTAGTTAAAAGAACAAGGGGAAATAACCCCTAGCTTGATTTTGAGATAATCAAATGTATCTTTTGGAATAGCCTTTGTGTAAATGTCTTCTATTTTATCCTTTGTAGGAACATACTCCAACTTTAATTAATTCTCAACAACTTTCTCTCTTAGAAATTTATACCGGATAGAGATATGTTTTGTTATTGAATGCCTTACTGATTTTTTGAAATGTTGATAACACTTTTATTATCACATAAGATAGAGATAGGTTTATCATATGATACTCAAATATCTTTGAATGCCTACTTTTTCCATAACACCTATGAGAAACAAGATGATGCAGTAATATATTCTGCCTCTACAATAGATAATGACATTGAATCCTACTTCTTACTCAACCAAGAAACTAGTCTATCTCCAAGGAAGAAAGCACCTCCACTTGTAATTCTTCTTCCATCCACACAACCTACCAAATTTGCATCTATATAAAAACTCAAGGAGAATTCAGCATCCTTAGAATACCATAGACCATATTCTAGAGTGCTCTTCAAATATTTGAATATCCTTTTAACTATTTCCAAATGTGATTCTCTTGAATCTTCTTGAAATATTGCCACAAGACATATTACATTCATGATATCTAGTGTAGTTATAGTTATATATACTAATACACCAATCATGGATCTATAATTGGTCTGATATGTCTTAGGAGATTCATCATTTTATCTCAATTTACAACCAATAACTATGAGAGTACATACTAGTTTAGAGACATCCATTCCAAAATTCTTTAGCATTTCCTTAACATATTTTTATTATGTAATGAATATACCTTTTTCTGATTGACTAATTTGTAGCTCAAGGAATAAAATCATCTCCCCAAAACTTAACATTTAAAACTTACTTTTCATCTCGTCCATAAAATTTTTACTTATTACCTCATTTCCTTGAAAGATTATGTCATCAACATACAAAACCATAATCAAAATTTGATCTCTCTCAACTTTGTAGTAAAGGTTTCTATTTTCAGTACCCTTTTTGAATCCCTACTACAATAAGTACCTATCCAATCTTGCATACCAAAATCTAGGAGCTTGTTTGAGTCCATATAATACTTTCTTTAACTTGAAGACCATGTCAAGTGCTTCTGATAACTGAAAAAACTTCTGGTTGTTCAATTTATACTTCTTCTAACTCACCATTCAAAAATGAAAACTATACATCCATCTGATATACTTTGACATCTTTATGTGCTACAAAATCCAAAAACATCCTAATAGCCTCCATTCTTGGTATTGGACAAAAAGTATCTTCAAAATCTATTCATTCTACTTGTGAGTAGCCTTTAGACACATGCCCATCCTTGTTTTTGATAACTTCTCCATTTTAATTCAATTTGTTCTTGAAAAACCATTTAGTTCCTATCGCATTCTTGTTTGCTAGTCTTGGGACTAGTTCCCATGTTTAATTCTTCTAATTATTCCTCAGCTCTTCTTCCATAGCTTTGATCCAATTTTTATCCTTGCATTCTTGAGTGACTATTTTAGGTTCTACTTCAAAAAGTAAACAAAAGTTTACATGTCCCTCTATCATATCAACCTTTCTTCTTGTCAACACACCTTTTCTTTTATCTCCAATTATTTAATCTTCAGAATTATTTTTTTCACATACTTAAGAGTCTTAAGATTCTTTTCGAGAGCTTCTTCCTCTTCCACTAACATATCCTTTACTTTATCTTTTTATTTATCTTCTTCTTTGCAAGGGGGTTTATTTGATTCATATCCTTCTATGAACACTAAGCTCTGATGTGATTCTTCATCCACTTTGACACTTACACTTTTAACTATCTTCTTTATCATTTTGTTGTAGCACTTGAATTCCTTCATATGATCTTGCATCAAACTTTCCAAAGTTTTCTTCATCCCTCTTGATATAAAATTTTCTTCCAAAACCTCTAAAATATTTCATAGTAGGAGATTTTTCATACCATATCTCATAGGGATTCTTTGAACTGTTTACTTTTGCTTGACCTCTATTAAGAATGCAAATTATGGTATGAATGGATTCTCACTATTAGACATTGGTAGATTTTATTCCTTCAACATGGTTCTTGTTGCTTCTTGAACTATCCTATTTTTCCTCTCCACAATCCCATTATGTTGTGGAGTCCTAGGAGTTGATAAATGTCTTTTTATCCCATGATATTCACAAAAACTGTTAAAATCATTGTAGGTGAATTCACCACCTCCGTCAGACCATAAACACTTGATTTTTAGATCCATTTCATTCTCAACCATAGATTTAAATTCTTTACAATTATCTAGAGCTTCTGATTTTTCTTTTGAGAAAGGTGACCTAAGTAATTCTATAGTAATCATCTATTAACAACATAAAATACTTGTCACCTTGAGAGCCTATTGTTTTGGTAGGTCCACATAGATCTTTATGCACAAAATCCAAAGGTCCTGTAGTAAAATTTTCTTTAGATTTGAACCTCTTCTTTGTCTATTTTCCAAATTGAAAATCTTTGTAAATTACCTTGATAGGATTTGTAATTCTTGGAATGTCTCTGACAACATGAGTAGAGTTTATCTTCACTAGCCTATCAAAATTGATATGACACATTCTTTTATCCCATAACCAACTTTAATTGATTTGAGTCATAAATAAATTACCACTAGCATCTTTGAGCTGATAAACATTCCATTTTGTCCTCATTCCTACAACAACCAAAGTTCCAAAGCGTCTTTTTTTGATTTCACAACCATCATCTTGAAACACTCGATTATATCCTCTTTTACATATTTTTCCTACAATGAGAAGATTATGCCAGAGATCCTTGACATAAAGAACATCATCTATCTTACACTTTTTATGAAAAATAATTGAACCTTTTCCATAGATCTTAGCAAATGTGTCATCACTAAACCACCATCATATTTATCAAGTTTAGAAAACATAATCTTATAACCCGTCATATGATTTGAGCATCCATTATTAATTGTCCAATAGTTTCTCTCATCTCTTACATGAAAGGTTGTCAACATAGTTCCTTCAATACTGTGACCTATTTTTTGAGTAGTTTCCTTCCCACATACTTTAGGATTAGTAGAATTAGTTCCAAAATTCAAAGACATGAACAAGAATTCATCACTTCCATCATCTAGATAGTCTGATTCCTCATGATTAGATGTACTGTTGTCTTCTTTAACATAATTACTATTCTTGAAATATTTACCTTTATGATCTTTATGTTTATCATTTGAAAAATTTCTTGGACATTTTGAAGCATAATGACCTATCTTACCACAATTGAAACAATTAGAGGGTAACTTACCTCTGTATTTGCTACTGCCATTTTTCAATATTCTAACAAAATTTTATTCCACTTCATCAAGATCATCTGGATTAGATTCGTTATTTCTATTTTTTGCTAACTGTGAAAGCAATATCTTTTCTTGAAGAATCTTTGTCAAAATATCTTAATTTAAAAGTAGTTAATGCACCAAATAATTGATCTCTAGAATATTGATCCATATTTTGAGCTTCCTCAATAGCATAAACTTTAGAACTATAATATTTAGGAAGGGTTCTCAATATATTTTTCACAATTTTAGTTTCCTCTAGTTTTCCACCAAGTCCATTGATGGCATTGAAAATTTCATCCACACTTAGCATGTAGTCTGCAAATTTATTCACCCTCTGAAATCCTTAGGGTTTCAAATTTGGCTTTAGAATTATTCATCTTTGCTTGGTTGACCTTAGCATATCCTTCATAAATTATCTTCAACTTCTCCCAAACCTCTTTAGTATTTTTGTAGCTTATCACCTTCACAATTTTTGAATCAAAGAGCCCACTGAAAATAGAATTCATTGCTTTGCCATTATTCTCATAATCTTTGATATCATCTTCACTTATCAGAGGATTAGTAGGCATAGTATATCCATCTTCAATTGATTTCCATACACCAAAACCTAATAAGACAAGAAAGGATTCCATCCTTGCTTTCTATAAGGTATAATTTGGTCCATCGAACATAGGGAATTGGACACCATTCTTGTGTTCCATCTGGATCTACCTCAAGTGGTTAAGCTTCTTCCAAGCAACCTCTTCTATGATACCAATTTTTAGACACATAGGACAACTGAGAGGGGGGTGAATCAATTGTACATTAAACCTTCGAAACATCATTAATTTTCAAAACCTTATTAATAATTAGCATGAATCCAAACAAATGAAACATCAACACATCAATAACTATACATAATTGAACACCAAAGTTTACATGGAAAACCCAATAAAGGAAATTTCACAGTGAGGATTAGCTCCCTATATGAATATCAACACTGATTCCAAAAGGCTCACTATGGGAAGGGATCACTACCCAAAGGACTCAATAACTAAAAGAAATAAAGGCTCATTGCCTAGGAAGATCACTTCTCTCAGAATATAAGAGATTACAAATAAATTGTTACAAGGAGGTTCACTACCTCAGAGCAATAGGAAAATCCACCACAACCATCTTCAACCTTCAACTCACTACCTCCAACAACTTTACGCACACTAAAATGTAGACACCTTCTGCTCACTACTTCCAAAAGTCTTAGGAATTCATGCTCACACTCAAATATCAACATACGATCATATACACATCATTTCACACCACATCTCACACTACAAACTTATCCGATAATTGACCTTTCATATATATCATCCATGACATCGAGCAATCTTCTCTAGGTTAGCCTCGATGAAATATATGCACCTCAAACGTGTAACCATTGAATAGGTCAACACCAACCACTTCCATGGTGGAAATAAGTGAAGGAAGACCACACCAAGGGTTAACCAGTACCCAAATATACATCAAAATGCTATACCAAGCTTCCATAATCTAGGAAGCACATCTGCAAATAGCACTAACATGCTAGGTTTCCGAAATCGACATGAATGCTATCAAGCAATAAAAATTCACACTTCAAAAAGTTCAAAATATCCTACGAACTATGTAGAAACGTTACAAAAAATCCTAGAATATTCAAAGACTAATAGAATATTCAAAATCACTAGCACAAATGCATGAAACTAAAAATTCTATTGTCCTATGAAACAATTCAAAATGCCATTGAGATATAATTCACATGAACCAAGCTTGCAAAATAGCTGAAAACCAAACCATCCAAGGGAAGATAGGTACAAGCATCATTAACACATTTCCAAATCTGCAAGAAAAGAAACTTCAGTGTGGAAAAATGTGGAGCAATTCCATTTCTCACAAATATCCTTCTTCACAATCCAAACACTGTGAAACACATATTCTACTGTAGTACAATCCAAAACCTAAAACTTTGGATATAACACCTTCAAAGGCTTCTTCTCATCACATCCAAATTACACAAGCAAAATTTCAAAGATGAATAAAAGTGGAGCACAACACGAAACACATCCTTGTCACCTTGTACACTCTTTATACAAATTTTCTTAAAATCACTTGGAAAGCAAGTGACCCTATTACATCTGCAACACCTTCTTATCATGACTGCACTAGAGGTTGACATCAATGACATCACTAATGACAACATAGTGCAACATAACCCTACCTAATTTTTCTAAATATTTCTCAAAATAGTAAATTTTTAATAAGAATTCCAAAAATTATGGACTATAGAGTAGAATAATAAAATATTTTGACCTAAATTTGACACATAAATTATGTAGTATATTTTTTCTCAAACAATAAATTAAAAATTAGCGACCCAACCTATTTTTATAACCTTTCCAAAAATGTAAAAAAAAATAAAAAAAATATATATTTTAAAAAATTTAAGGGAAAAACATAAAATTAAAATAAATCATGTAAAATTCATTTTAAGAAGATAATTTTTAATTGAACATGTGCTAGTTGCATACCTCAAAATTCTAAAAAATATTAGGTTTGAATTCACTATGGTTTTTTAGTTATGATGGAAACAAAATATTTGACCAAAATTATTGCTATGATACTCGTGTTATGCTATTTCTTAATTTTGTTTTGTAAAAACATGTGAAATAGACTATTTTTTAGGGTGACCTTCAATAATCATAAATAATATATTAATTGAGTATCAAAAGTTATGATGATTTAAGAGACATATTTTATTTATAAGAACTATTATTTATAAACAATTATATAAGAATACACGCTTATATTACAATTTAATTTAAGATAATAACTAAAACTATGATTAAGATTAAACATTCTACATTTAAATAATCTTATTATATTTTGAAAAATAAAATATATCCTTGAATGAAAAGAATAAACCTAAGAGTTTTTTGGGTTCTTAAATATTTTATTTCTTTCATTCATCCTTATTATGATATATCCCATAGTGACAAATAAAACAAGATTTATAAGACATTTAACTTATTTAGATGTAAAATATAAAGTTAAATAATTTATTTTTTATTTAGTGGAAGGGGTCCAGTAACCATTATACATCCTAAAATCCTAAACGATGCATTAGATTGACATGATATTTTTGGGTTTTCTTCAAATGTGAGTTAATAGCTAATAGCTATTATTTTGGATTTTGGGCATTTTCGATGAATATAGGAGGGTTCACTAATCATGAAAAGATCAAAAAGTGACCATTTAGAGTTGATTTTCAACGCGTTCTCTATAATGACTCAATTATCATCAACTTTCACCACCGATAATTTTTTAATAAAAATGCAATTCCTAATCATATTAACATGCAATTATATTTATATATAAAAAATCACCGCTCAATTTTCAATGCATGAAATTCACTTCCTAGTGTTTGAATTTCATGTTAGTAGTGTTAAATCTTCATAATGCCACATCCACAACACACTTTTTCTTGGACACTAGCCACCTTATGCCTCAATTAATTCCCACGTTATGTCTATCAATGCAATTTTTTCTCACATTGTTTTCATTGTTTCCTTCCATGTTTCTGTATTTTCATGCCCTCTATCTACAACCATAGATAAACCATCATGCGAGTTGTTTATCATATGACCTACATGATTTAAGGTAATGTCAAAATATCATTTATTCTTTTATATTGTAGACAATGGCACTTGTGAGTCTAGTTTGGTCCACTTATTCAATATTCTTTGCATTATTTTACAAATTGTTAAGGGTTTGATAGTAGTTTGATTATGGAATAATTTTACACACTTTTTTAATTGGTTTTATGATTTATTATCATGTTGAATACTATCTCCGTCATGTGATGTGCTTTCTAGATACAATCCATTATTTGAGGTAATGTCAACATATCATTTCTCCTCTGATTTTGCATAGAATGGTATTCATGAATCTATTTTCCTCAAGCACTATTATATTTCTTGAACCATTATGCAAACCATATAGGGTTTCATTATCATGAACCCATTGAATTTATATGGTGATATACTCAACCGGGCTATATAATCCACAATCCTTCTAATTTTTTGGTTATATTTTAAAACCCATGTCTGTATTCATGAATTTGTCTCATTAGGGGATTATTTCACAAGATATTTTGACTGATATATTTGATTATCATCATGTATTTCATTTTGTCGGTTTCTTTGTCCATTATTTTAGAAAATGCTTAATTTTTTGGGCTTATTTCAAAAACCTGTCTTTATTCATGAAGTTTCTATTTATAAGTTCTAAAATGAGGGTTTTTTTCCTAACAAGTTAAATCTTACAAACCCCCTTAAAATTTTAGGAAACTATGTCTTTATTAATTCCATTTTAGTTACTTAATAAAAAATCCCCATTTATATTCATGAATCTGTGTATATTTATGACATTTCACTTAAAACTGAAAATAAATTATCTTACATTTTGATGAAGATATGTATATATTTGTGATATTTTCCTTAATTTCTCTAATTCTAACAAATGTTTGAAATCTAGGGTTATCTATTTATTTTTCATGACACTATATGTACTTGTGTAGTTTCAAGTGCTAATGGAACACCATAAGCTTAAAAGTTTTTGTGTTTATAGTCATAAAACTATGCATGTATCTCTAAGTTTAGATTGAAAACTAAATGCACCAACATACATCTTCATTTTTATGTTTTTCTTACCTGTGTTTACATTAATCTCCTTTCATTGTCTATAAAAACATAGTAACATGCATTTTCTATAAACTATGTTAGCATTTGTCTACTTTGTATTACACATACAACATAGCAACATACATATATATGATAGATTTCTAACTTATATTTGTTACTTATCAGCTTACATTTTCATTTTATATATATATATATATATCCATAATCATAAAAATCTATATGCATCTCTTAAGTTTGGATTGTAAACCTAATACACCAACATACATATTCATTTTCTATAATCATCTTACCCATGTTGAAATTACTCGCCTTGTTATTTCCATAAGAACACAATACCATACATATTCTATCGTAAATGCAAGATAACCTGAGCTAAACATCAACAAAACACACAAGAATTAGTCATATTTGTAGGTTAAATCACATTCCCTATGAAATTATTGGAGATACAAACAAAATGAAAAAATGAACACAAAAGCATGAACTATCAAACAAAGCATGCATGAAATCCTATCTAAGTACTCCAAACCTCATCGCATAGGGCGATTGGTGCCAAATTAATGTGGAATATGGCCTTTTCCCAATCAATAGTTTAATAAGCTTCAAGATTTTGATGCAAAGTGATGGATTTGATGCAATAGGATAGTGAATTCAAGATCAAAATATGAAAATGCAAGTAGGTGTGGGTGAAAATTATGTATAGTAAGTTTGCATGAAAAGATGGATCTGTTTCCTATAGAGGTACCTCTATTTATAGGAAGTAAGGGATATAAGAAGGGTGAAAACTAAGCAATGTGGTACTAAATGGAGGATCATTAGCCTCACGAAAAGTCTCACAAGGCTAAGAGAAGCAATGCGGATATGTTCTTCACACATGTGTGTGAAAATTTTGGGAAGAGAGATATAAGAGGGAGTTAAGGCATATGGTTGGAATAATTTAAGAAATGTGGGTGAGAATGTAAGGAATGTGGGTGAGGATGTAAGGGTATGTAAGAGAAGTAAATGCCCTTAAAAGAGACAAGATGGCTCTTGTAAGTGACAATAAAGGCCTTTGTAAGAGCCTTAAAGACTTGGAGTGTGGTGAAAGGAAAAGGGAATATTTAAAGGGAATATTCCTTTGTGAGGAGAAATAACTCATTTAATTAATTTGTAAAAATTAATTACTTGTGCAAGTTGGAAGGGGAAATAATATTCCTTGAGAATATTCTCTTTTGAGGAAAATAGGCAATTAATTAATTTGAGGAAATTATTTATTGGTGCAAGTGGGGTAGAATAAACCATAGGTTTATTTAAACTTGGTGGGGTTAAAAGATAGAGGATTGGCTAATGAAGATTAGTAGGTGGTTTAAGGCTATTTAATCTAGAATTATTTGATCTTAGGTGGGTTAGGGGTTTTATAAAATAATGATATTTTAATTAAATAATTAGATTTATTTAATCAAATGAGAAGGCATATGGGTTTTAATTAATTGATTTTCATTATTTAATTAAATGGGATGAGAATTAGTAAGAAAGGAGATTAATTAATCCTATAATGCCCCACCACGAAACCCTAGAGGAAATTGCAACACAATGCGGAAGCGTACATTTTGTTTTCAAAAGTGAATTATTAACAAGGAAGATGCACATGACTACTGCAACAACCTCTAAGGTACGTGACAAAGATTACTTTAAAAAAAACCAAAACACATACATTACTCTTATAAAGCATCTAATTAAATTAGAAATCATACATTTTAAATGCACATACACACAAAGAGTTAAAGATACCAACACATAGAATATGAAATAACAAGCTTCAAATTACATTACTTTACCAGTAATATTACAATACTCATTCCTGGAATGAGTTAGTTCATACCTAACTATTGCAAGTTACAAGATTCCTCCTCAAATACAACTGAGGAGTGAATTAAATAAATATAACAACTAAAATAAAATACATCAAGATAATGGAACATATCTACAAGAATCCCCATGAGCTCTCTAATTGGAAATCTCACCATCACAACTTGTAAATCAAAGGGGAACCTAATGGCGTAGGGCACACATTCCTCCCAACCAAGTGGTACCCGAAGGCCCACCCCTCATGCTAGAAGAGAATAACATAGATACATGGACAACCTCCTACCTCTAGACACAGGCTGAATCATCACTAAACAAAAAAACCACAAGAACAACACTAACTCAAGGATACAATGCTACCCGAGTTAAATGGCTAAATAGACTAGTGAACCATATATCGTTGACCTAGGAGATGTGCCACCACAAAGGTGCATGGTTTACCCATCATATCTTCCAGATCCCGACCCCCATCCAAAACCACACTCCTACTATCAACACTCGAAACATGCCCACTCCAAACTAAGGAGAAAATAATTAACCAAACCACTCCATCCAAAGGAGGAAAAAAACATCCCCATTCATGGAAACTGGATAACACAATGAATATGTCAATCGCATTGCCCAAAGGGAATAATTCGGGTTGAAAAAACATTAAAACATCCCCCACCATTTAAAAACCTTTCTGGAAGACTTACAAATTCTTGACTAACACTTAACCCATTTTTCCCAAACAAGAATACAACGGAAATAATCATGGAAGACAGTTACAAGGAAATAAACTACTTTTGGATATCACTACCATAACAACCTCTAAGGTACGCGACAAAGATTACTTTAAAAAAAACCAAAACACATACATTACTCTTATAAAGCATCTAATTAAATTAGAAATCATACATTTTAAATACACATACATACAAAGAGTTAAAGATACCAACACATAGAATATGAAATAACAAGCTTTAGATTACATTACTTTACCAATAATATTACAATACTCATTCCCGGAATGAGGTAGTTCATACCTAACTATTGTAAGTTACAAGATTCCTCCTCAAATACAACTAAGGAGTGAATTAAATACATATACCAACTAAAAAAAAATACATCAAGATAATGGAACATATCTACAAGAATCCCCATGAGCTCTCCAATTAGAAATCTCACCATCACAACCTATAAATCAAAGGGGAACATAATGGTGTAGGGTGCACGTTCCTCCGAACCAAGTGGTACCTGAAGGCCCACCCCTCATGCTAGGAGAGAATAACATAGATACATGGACAACCTCCTACCTCTAGACATAGGCTGAATCATCACTAAACAAAAAAACCACAAGAACAACAGTAACTCAAGGATACAACGCTACCCGAGTTAAACGACTAAATAGACTAGTGAACCATATATCATTGACCTAGGAGATGTGCCACCACAAAGGTGCATGGGTTACCCGTCATATCTTCCAGATCCCAACCCCCATTGAAAACCACACTCCTACTATCAACACACGAAACATGCCCACTCCAAACTAAGGAGAAAATAATTAACCAAACCACTCCATCCAAAGGAGGAACAAAACATCCCCATTCATGGAAACTAGATAACATAATGAAGACGTCAATCACATTGCCCAAAGGGAATAATTCGGGTTGAAAAAACATTAAAACATCCCCCATCATTTAAAAACCTTTCTGGAAGACTTACAAATTCTTGACTAACACAACCCATTTTTCCCTAACAAGAATATAGCAGAAATAATCATGGAAGACAATTACAAGGAAATAAACTACTTTTGGATATTAAATCCCTTTACCTTTCATAATCATTTCACAACAAAAATAAAAATTTCCCTAACAAAATAATTGACCCTAACAAAATAATTGATAAGAATAATTAATTTCCTTTTCAATTTCAAAGAAGGGAAATATCAACTTTATCAAAAACAAAACCCTTGATTACTTTTAAAAGAAACATAATTTCACCACTAGTAATTTCCTTCAAATCCTGAACTAACACATAGAATCATTTTAAAATAAATACATTTAAATAAATATATATTCAATACCTCTTCAAAACAAAGCAGGGAAATACTAAATTTACAGTAAACAATTTGTCAATCAATTTTAAAACAATATAATTTCCCTAAAGGATTTACTCACCTAGTTTCCCTACTGAAGTAAATATGCATGCAATCATTTTAAAATTATAATTATTTTAGATATAAATATATATTTTAATATATATATATATATATATATACACTAAACATAATTATATAACCATATATAATTACCTTAAAATCCATTATCCATAATTGCCTTTTTATTTCAAAACTAATAAATAACATATTTAACAAATATATAAATATAATATATTATAAATACAATTTTGAATCACATACGGAATAAAACTTGAATTTAAATCAAGGCGAATGGAAATTTCCATTTAAAAATACACGCAACCCTTATATAAACACAGGCTTGTATAAAAGAGGAGGGGCGGTCGGCTGGCTTACCATAGCCGCACCCCATTATATGAAGGGCAGACTATGGTGAGTCCACCACACCCCATTATATGGGGGCTGGACTGTGGTGATTCCACTGCATTCCATTATATGGGGGCGGACTGTGGTGAGTCCATCACACCCCATTATATGGGAAGGGCTGTGGAAACACCACCGTCCACCTCCCTTAGGGGAGTGTGGCAGTGGTATTTTACCCTCCTTCCCCAACTACATGCATTCCGTGATTTTTAAACAGAATAAAACTCTCTCCCCTGCTTTCTTCAGGTCGTCGTACGACGATTTTACTAAAAAACTGAACAATATTAAAATATTTCATCACTATTTAAATATATATATATATATATATATATATATAAAATATATATATGTGGAAGTATATATGAATAATAAATATATATACTCACATATATATATATATATAATGTATATATATTTATTGAATTTCAAATAATAAATTAAATTGGGAAGAATCTTCCAAAACACCATCTACAGGTAACATTATGCAAATTACTAAAACTAGAAAACATTTCCAGATAACATAATTTGGCAATTTCACGATAATACCCAAAATTTACTGAAGAGAATAAAGAGGCAAGGATTTTTCCCCAAATTGTTTATTGGGAGATTTTCCAGTTCATGAGGGTTTTTATTTCTAAAAGGAAATTTATACAGACTTCATAATTTTTACTGAGAACCCCTAGAAGATTTCCAAAATCATGTTTCCTCTAAATTTATATAGAGGCTTTCAACAATTTTCTACATAGAATCTTTCAATAAATTTTCTACACTTGAAAGCTTTCAATCAATTTTCTACGCAAAAGCTTTCAATAATTTTCTATAGAGAAGCTCTCAATAAATTTTCTAAATCTTATAATTTTTTCCTTTGGCTTTTTCCACAACAAATCTACAAATACAGAAGCCTTACAATTAAAAAAAAAAAACCGAAAAGCTTCTACTAAAAATACAAAATATTCTTACACAGGCAATCTTTCAATTTCTTTTTAATCAATTTAAACGAAGCTTCTACAAAATTTAATTTTGTACAGACAAACTTTCTAAATCAAATAAATAAATTAAACAATAAAAGAACCTAATTTCTTGAAGCTTGAAGAAATGAAGGTTGGAGTAGAGCCTCGCCTTCAGAATTCAATTTCCAAAGCCTTTTTCAAAATCACCACTTCCAAAAAGATGCAAAAATACAGAACCCACAATATTTCCTGAGAACCTCTTTTCAATTTTCAACAAAACAATTTTTCTACCAAAATATCCCCCTCTCCATTCCCATGAAGTAACTTCTTACCTCACTCAATTATGACAAATATTCTCTCTAAGAATAATTTTTCAACAAGAGTGATTAGAAAATTCTTCTCACACACATGTCAAATTAAAAATATATTTTCAACAACCAGAGATATTTTGTCTAAAACATTTACAAGTCATTTTTACCTTTTAATAATTTCAAATCACAATTTAATTTCTAATTAAATTTAATCAATTAATCTATTTGCTTAATACATAAATTTAATCAATTAATTTATTTACTTGATAAAATAAATTTAATCCCAAGGATTAAATTACTTTACTAAATAAATTTAATTTAATTAATTAAATTAAATATAAAGCTTCCAACAATATTATCTAAAATTAATTAAATAAATACCAATGTCATTTAATGCATAATTTAACATTTATTTCCATAACATAAACCTTGCAGAATTAAATAGTAATGAACAAGGCAAAAGAAGACACATTGAACAAGGACTGGTGACACACTGTGGCTAGGGTGTAGACCTGACATAGGTAATCTAGCTACTATCTCCCAATAAACTTACCGTTGGGTTGACATGCTCAAACCTATGAAGCCAGGTGGAGTCGATGTCATGTACCTGCAAACCTATATCTGAGGCATCAATAGCACATGTATATAAAATCATCATAAAACACATCGTGAAGAGGAAATCATGGAATCGTAGGGCACTTGCAAGTGAGTGATGCAATCTCATCTCATTCACCAATACAGTATCACCAAACTAACAATTCCATCATTAATAAAACTCATGAGCAATAATCATGTTATAATTAACCAACATTATTCTTAATCAAAGCATGTCAAGTAAAACATCAACATCTCATCACACACACATAGTCCATGTTGCTCTATAAGAAATGATTAAATAATAAAGCATCATAATCTAACATAAGAGAAAAATAGAGGGGTGTTACAAATCCAATAAAATTAATTATTTGATTAATAGGAGACAATGATAAATTTAATTAAACAATATAGATTATTTAATTAAATAGTTAGTCAAAGGCGATTTAGGATGAAATAATGTTAATAATAAAATTTAGATGTGTAATATTGATCAAGACTATTCAATGTCTACATTTTTCCCCTCTTTGAAGTGAGGTACCTGCTACATTGGTTCAAAGACTTTTGCTTCTTAGGATAAAAACTGCTATCAAGATTAAAATTCAAAATTTTCTTGATTTTTTGGATGCACCACTATTGCCCTAGTAAAAGGAATTACGTTGCTATACTTCCCCCTTGAGAGATCAAGTGGGAATTTGAATTTTAGGTTGAAATCTTGAGAAAGATTCACTTAAGGTTCAACTATACAGAATAGGCTATAGGAAGTGAAAACATGCTCAAGATGCTTAAAAATTATCAAAAATAGGCTCCATGGCTTGAGATTCGGTCGACAGGATGATTTCCCACCTCAATTAGGGGAAAAAACCTAATTTCCATGCTTAAATATGAGAGGAGGGGTCTTTTTCCATTCATTTGCGCATTCACACTTGGAGATTTCTTGCATTTTATGCTTTGACCCTCTGAAAAATAACGCATCGTGCACTTCTCAGACATATCATGGACAAAGTTCAAGAGTACTAGTGGCCTCCAAATGTAGGACCCTCGATACGCGAACCAAAACTTTTCTTGTTCTTCCCTTTTTTTGTGCATTTATTAGGGGTCAAAGTTAGGGTAGGTATGGCATCACCCTGTTTTGACACTTTTGGAATTTTCAATAATGCTTTTTTTAGTTTTGGCTACACTACTGTATATAGTGATGTCTCTCAAGATTTGAATTTAGGGTTGCATTTTAGTTGTAATGACAGAAGTGCATATTGCAATTCTCACAAGGATTTAGGTTTGGTGATACCGAGTAATATCAGCAATGCTAATGCATTTAGCGATGCTTGCATGGATTTGAATAGGGTGACATGTCAAAATATTGATGCACAATTGAATTCTAGCGACACAAACTAAAATGGTGAGCTATTGCTAAAGGGTTATGGGGATGCTATTGAAAATAGTGATGCTATTGCTAATCAAGAGTTCAAAACTCAAAAAATTGTCATTTTTTAGCCAAATTTTGATGTTTTCTTTGTATAAGTAGGAGATTATCCAACCAATCATGTCTCATGAGCATTGACTATGACTTCTTGCAAAGTCAGAGGAATTTGATGAGATTCAACAAGAGTTCCTCGAGATGGTTGGGCTTTAGTTTGTGGTATATATTCTTGAGATTAGAACTCACCTGACCATGATGACAACATTAGTTGAGTGGTAGCACAATGAGACACCATTGTTTCACCTCCCCATCGGCGAGGCCCCTATTACCT
Source organism: Sequoiadendron giganteum (assembly GCA_007115665.2). NCBI lineage: Eukaryota > Viridiplantae > Streptophyta > Pinopsida > Cupressales > Cupressaceae > Sequoiadendron > Sequoiadendron giganteum. Next base: position 477,664,256 of record CM021109.1, read on the forward strand.
CAGGGGACATGTGGATGATAGTGCAACTTCCCATCTATGGGGAGTGAGTGATCTATGATAGACTTTGGGGTATACATGTACCACGAGGTCTTGCATCAAGATGATCTTGTGCTAGTGAGCTTATAGATAGAATTGGAGATGTACCGAGGATGGGTACTGATGTTTAGATTAGTGCTCAAAGCCTTGATTTCCAAGATTATTGCATTATTTCGGTGAGGGAGAGGGTTCAGTCTTGGCTAGGGACTTGCATGGAATGGTATGATATTTTAGAGGAGACTATATTCTTGGGGCCCTATCATGTTGGCCTCCTTGTATCATGGTATGCATTAGTTTGTATATGAACATGGCTAGGATTTATCTATAGGTGCTACATTACTGCACATCTAGGCATGGGAGCACATTGCGATGCTTAGACCAGCTATGGCGCTTGCAGATGTTGATGTGGATGAGCTAGTGGTGTTCAGATATAGGGGAATGATTACCTTGTAGCACACAAGTTCATTGGGAATACCCTATTGGAGGAGGTTTATCGATGATATGACTATGTCTAGGTGGTGGTAATGGCTACAAATACCCACATGGTATGATGATGATCAATAAATTTTCTTTACGAGGTAGACTCTATATATACAGGGCCAAGAGCACACAATTATTGTGAGGTATTTACTAGACTAGGTAGCTCATCAGTTTGGCGATGTGCAAAATGTGCCTAAAGATTACTAAACAACCATATTTCCCAGGACCATTAGAGATACAACTTGGGGTCCACAGATACCACCTCATGAGGCTATAGAGTGTTTTAGATAGCTTATAGCTTTACTGTGGGTATATGATCAGGGTCAATATGATGTGAGGATGAAAAATGACATATGATGCATGGTTTTTTCCTCCCCTTCGATTAAAAAATATAGTAGGAATAACTCCATGGGGGAGACCTAGGGGTGAAGGTGTAGGCAAGGGGAGACATGACAGAGAGGATTATTAGTAGTAGGGATAAGACCAGGTCATTGGATACGGTCAAGGATAGGGAGGATAGGATCCAGTAGTAGGTCAGGTTCTAGGGGCACCTCCACCACCACCACCTGATCTGCAAACTTTCTGAGTGATTACTCAATAAAATTTTACCACCAAGATCTTGGGTTAAGGTTATGAATCCAATATGAAAATCCACACATTAACCTTTTGAGCTCAACTATGTGTGCAAATTACTCAACTAATAAACTTAGTCCAAATGTGGAAAATAAGAGCCTTACAGTTAAGAAAACACATGAAATAAAAAAAGCATAATAAGAGAGAGACTCAAATTTGATTACTGAGTTTTTCTAATGGACTACGTATTCGGGTATAGCTCAATTAAGTGACCAATCTATTAAAAATTTCTCTAAACAAGCAGTACAACTCCAGAGGAGCCTCTTGCACAACTGCTTTTACAAAATTTTGTAGCCTATCCACAAATTCCTAACAAGGTTTCCACCGAATCACTTCACAAAAGAATTCAAAGCTAAAATTGATTTATAAAAGGTGAAAACAATGAATTAAGAACCTACTACACACTTAGAGAAATAAATTTCTCAAATTCCTCACAAAATTGCTCAATAGAAAAGAGGAAAGAGCAAGAATGAGATCTCAAATTCTACTCTCAAATTCCTCACAAAATTGCTCAATAGAAAAGAGGAAGGAGCAAGAATGAGATCTCAAATTCTACTCTCAAATTCCTCACAACATTGCTCAATAGCAAAGAGGAAAGAGCAAGAGTCTGATGCCAAATAAGGCTTCGTAGCTCTCCTTTTATACATTTGAATTTTCCCAAATTGATGTAAAACCAATTGATTTGGGATAAATCTCTGTCCCTTAAAAATCTTCATAATATCCCTTAATAATCTTTGAAAATTATTCAAGATATTTAAAAATCACCTATAATTATTTTGAGCCCTTCATTCATTGTATTTTTGGGCTTACAAGACTTATTTTAGTCTTTTACATTTATTAGGATTTTTTTTTATTTTTAAATTTAGCGGGGATTTGTTATTCTATAGGATATAAGATATTTTTTCCAAACTCGATGATCCGCCATTCATTAAAACCCAAGCAATGACTCGTGGGGCTTGTGGTGCTGAAGGGTGGGGGGTTCTAATACCCTCACAAACATTTTACAACACAATACCACTGATGTTGCTGAAGGGAGGTTAAGGGGGTGCCACGTGGCTCCCCCTGGTTCATCAGATGCCAAATCAACCGTTGTGGAGAGAAATGGGAGGAGGCACGTATCACATCCTTGTTGTGCCATGTGTCTATCGATGATTGGCCGATGATGACACATCACTGCCACCTCATGCTGACTGGACTGCCACTTGTCATATCGACCCATCTTCCTCATCATTCACCAAATCATCAGAGATGCCACGTGCCAACCTATGCTTGGCCCAAGTTGGTGTACGGTCCACATCAGATGCCATGCCATCTGAGACACATCACCTGCCATGTCACCACAAGGATGATATGTGTCAAGACCTCATTAGTTCACGTCAGAATTTGTACAATGTTCCATTCACCAAGTCAGCATGATGATGTCATGCTGACATCAACACTGTACCTTCAGGTCAACCCAGTCAACCACGAACTTTGACCTTCCATATCTCGCACATATGAGCTCCGATTTGTGTGAAACGAACGTCATTGGAAAGCTCTTGAAAATCACTTTGCATTGAGATCAAATTTTTCCACTTTCAATGATGTTGAAATTTTAACCTTTTTCAAGCCTCCTTGTACCTGGGTTGACCGACCTTTGATTGAGCTTTGACCGATGATATCTCAAACATACGAGCTTGGATTCGACAAAATGAACATCATTGGGTTCATGTTGTCAAGCTCTTTGAATTGACACCGCTTCTGACCAATTTTGAGTTGGTCAATTTTTCTACCTTCTGACGGGCCTCTGGTCCAGGTTTGACTAAACTTTGACCATGTGTAACTTGGGCAAGCTGAATCCTTTTTCCCCAATTCAAGTTGCACCAAATTCAAGATTTTGATCTCCTCGTATTGGCACTAATTTTTGGAGAAATTAGAGCACTTTAATTTTTAGGTTCAGGAGATCCACCTAGATCACCACCACAACATCAGTAGCAGTAGGGACAGGACCCTTGAGATGCCCAATTCCAAGCCCTCACAACTAAGAGGGATTAGTTGAGGAAATAGGTACATGCATTGACTATAGAGAGAGATTATAAGTGGTAGTTACATCAAGATTTATACATACAATTAGCCAAGGAGACTGGTAGGAAGCGACAACTAGAGGCTATTTCCAAGTAGACACAAGGGTAGATGGGATAGATGGTTTCAACATAGCTGTATGTTCTACCTATGTAGGAGGTTTCTTATTATAGGACCCTATACCATAGAGAGTGCCTATAACATAGATGTCAGCCAAAGTTTTCATAGAGGAGTAGGGTTGCACCTAGTGGATCGTGTGGTTAGCCATCAATTAGATAGCCTGGAGAGCCTAGTCACAAACAACCATTGGGTGGTCATCAGGACCAGTCTCATCATGATGACCTCTAGAGCAGAGGATAGCCTCCTATCATAGAAACTTTTTGGAGGTATATCCTAATTGTTTATGTAGATACATTCATTGGCTACTTTTTGATAGCCTCTTGTATACTCATTTTGATGATATTGCCCATTTACTCTAATTTGTATCATGAAATTCACTTTTTTGATATATATGAGATGGCTCTGATGCGATAGTTATGATGTGATGTCTCTTTTATTTCATGGTTTATGTATTGATAGATTCATATGATATGCCATGGATGTATGTACTTTTATTTATTCTTATGATGCAATGTTTATGATTCATGATGCAATGTTATGGATTTATGGGATGTATAACATATGGATGAAAATGCGATGGATGATTTAATTTATTTTTCAATAAATTTTTTTATATGCTATGTCATGATTATGTAGGATGTTGATGCTATGAGATGGATGCATTCTTCTTTTTCATTATATGGATGTAATGAATAATTGTGCAATACTATAAGATGCTTATAATAACAAATCTGTATTATCCTAAACAACTTAAATGCAAATGAAATGGATTGTGTTTATGATTATAATGACAGGCTATGAGAATGAAATATATATGCATGCTAATGGTTTTTGGATGTAGGATAGATGCTTTCTGGTTATGTTTGTTGGATTTCATGATACAGTGTTAGCATGGGAAGAAGATAAAAGAATAAGAGGGATCAACCCTTGGTTTTTAGAAGATTTAGAAGTTCAACAAGTCTATGATTTGTCAAGAATTTATTAGATATGGTGATGAGTGATGATGATTTTCTTATTCAGGGATTGGGACATGAACGATGCAATATTCCTTATGTTTGATAAAATACATAGATACGATGCATCAAGGTATGTACAACCAAGATGGTGTTCTATCTAGTGTGATGGATATAGACAAAAACAAAATATGAGTATCCTTGTTCACACCTGACATATGAGAACCTTGTTAGGATGTGTTTGTGTTTTAAAAACCAAATAGATTCCTCAAAATCTTTTATGAATTTTTCATGTTCAATAATGAAAGCCTAGGAAATGATTGGCCAACTTAACAAGAAAGAGAAATAATGCTTACTCTCCTACACTTTGGGCTCTGCAAGAACCAGGAGGGTGATCCCACAATGTGTTCCTTAAAAATAACTAAACAACTTCAAATACACATTTCTTAACAATAGATAAGTTCCCCATCAACACTGAATGGATGAAATCCTTCAAGAAATTAGCAATTCCTTCAAAGATCCAACTCCTATTAGCAGAGAACTCCAACCATAACAAAGATAGGTCGATATGAAGATTATTATGAATAAATGTTCTAAAATTAAATACCAAAGATGTGAGAAATACAACCACTACTTCAGTACCAGTGCCAAATCCTGAATCATAGAGTCAAATGAGAAAGAATTGAAATATAAGGAAATTTTCATCATAAACAGTTAAGATCTATATGAATTGCATTACAATTCATGTATCTATACCAAAAATCTATTACTACTTATAAATCCAGCTACCAACCTGTATGAACTCATACAATAACCAAAGCATTTAACAGATCCTTTGGACCAAAGCCACAATTATAGTATAATTCATAGTAAAGAACAACGAAAATCAATGAAAATAGTCTTTGAGCAATAGTTCATTAATAATTCATGCTAGGTATCACAATTGGAGAGAAAATAGACTCAAAATATTGTCATATTCGACACAAACATGCTTAAGAACCCCATAATTAATAAAATTATCCTATCTAACTCTAAACTTTAAAACATGGACTCAATGTTCATACTCTCTATATTACAAATTCTGCACTCTTAAATCTTAGATTCAACAAAATACCCTGTAACTCAGCCCTAAATTCCATCTTATAGAATAAGGGAGCAAAACAAACTTCAGACCAGAGTGTACACCTATCCAAATTTGATTGGACCATAATTCCCTTCTATAGTTATATTTGCATTTTGTAGTTGGAGTGAACGCATATAAGACAAAATTTATTTCAATTACCATGGGGAAGAGAATCCGCCTTCCAAAAGGCAACACGTAGGAAGGAAGGCATCTTTAACCATTACAACACCCTATCTACCTCAAAAAAAATCCACATCACCCATCTGCACGTTGATACATGAGAATATGTGTTTATTCATTTGTAACTTCTGAGGCTAGACCTGTACTATACTTGACCAAGTCATATGCTCCACCACAATGCTCATATTCAAAACTCATTACTGAATACCATCTTCCACAATTCAAATTTTGCTTCAGATGGCCACTTGGAAGTAATAACCTGATTAATCTTTTCTCTATATGGTGCATATTTCACCATCATTGAAGTAGCCTCTTTATCAAAATCTTCTAAGAAACTAATAATAAAGGATAGTTTCTCAAGTGTATCATTCAACATACCGATACCAACGTTCATGCATATCTCATTTTTCTGGGATGTCATGATATTGTTCATTTGATCCTTCCAAGCCTGCAAAGGCTTTACCTCATCATAGTTATGCTAGATTATTGGTAACGGTGTAAGGTCTACTCCATCATATTTGGCCTTTAGTTCCTTGATCTTCATTTCCATAGGAGCAACATATCACTAGAACATCTATTCCACAATCTCCTTAACAAATTGATAAGTTTGCATAACCCTAGGATACTTATCTTTCTGATGCTTTTCTCCAACCACCATGAAATTTAGCTGCTCAGCTCTAGAACTCTATCTATCCAACAATGGGGTGGCCAATTCTTTATCTCTTGGGAACATATTAATTTCTTGAAACATTAGAACATAATTTGCATGGAAAATATTTAATTTTCCCTAGAATTTTCTATTCAAGTGTCTTGACACAGTATCTACAATTATTGAACTATTTTTCAATGTTGATTCCTGGGTTTGTTGCAACAATTATTTATACTCCTCAACTTGATGGATTAATTTTTCCCATGAAATTCCTCCTCCTAAGCTATTTTCCTTTTCAATTGTGAAAGGCACCTGTCCCATATTATATGAAACAATTGCTAAGTACTATTCTTGTGAGGGAGGTTGAGGTTGTTCCATTAATGGGTCAAGAACATTATGGATAGAACTAGCTTGTCCTCAAGACTTCCACACCTCAAATTCCTATTTTATTAATGCCAACTCAGTTTATAGCTCTACAACCCTTTGTTGGCTTACTATATTCAATAATGAGATCATTATACTGACCCCTCATAGTATCTTTGTCCTTAGTTAAATCCTCAATAGTTGCCCTAGTGAACTTGGCAACATTTACTACTATATTTGCTACCTTCAATGTTGGAGTATCAACAACCCCTCTCACAACCAAGTGACCACTTAAATTAGATGGCTCTGCAACTATTGGTTTCCTGGACCCAGTAGAAAATGACCAAATTGCTAAGGCATCCCATTCTTCACTAAAGGTTGATCCTTTGAGCGCCAATATAGCTTCTTCCTCAAATTCAAAAAGTGGCCTATTAGCCCTTCTTCCTATATCGAATACCACAACATCAACGATATCCCATTCAGGGAGTAACAACACTCCAGTATTTTGTACCAATGCTCTACCTTGCTCTAGTGTTATATCCTTAGATTATTCCCTCATTTGTTGCATAACATTGGATTGAATAGCTTTTTCTAGAAGCTTCGGATGTAGACTCCTTTCTTGAGCCACCTTCTAAGCATATATTGGGACATGTGCCCTCAATAAAAAATATTTAAAATAATTTGTTTTAACAAAAGAATCATCTCTCATGAATTCCCTATAGACTTCCATCCTTAGGTCATCAGTATTGGTTATCCCTATTCTTTCATATTTTCCCAGTCTTAAAGCAACTACTCCGGAGATTGATGCAACACCTTGTGGAAAAGATGCCATTACTTGTTGCATGTCATCAGAGGTCACCAATATTTCTTCATCATCCAAGTCAGGATAGTCAACCACCTTTTCCTTTTCAATCCTTTGCCTCTTGGGTGACGGTGGTTGTGTTGGAGATGAAGCCCTCTGGGGAGAGTCCAAATCAACAACATTCAAAAATAATTTCTCTAAAGATGACGGAATTGATTTCTCATGAGACCTCACTCTAGACTTTGTGAAGTAATAGGAGTGGGTCTGGTTTCTTTCTCAGTTGACATTCCTTTCTTTCTAGAATACACCTTAACCTTTTTTGGAGGCTGGTAGGTAGGTCTCTCCTCCAATATCACTTCAAGATTTTCTTCAGCAACTTGTGACTTTCCTTTATCCTCCACTGTCTATTCTTCTTTCAAAAATCCTACCATGCCTTGAAAATTTTCAATAGAATATGTGGCTCTATTCAACTCACCAGTGATATTTGGCATGGGATTTTATGCAAGGTAATTTTCTTTCTTCTTCTCCATCATCTTAGTAAAAGGGATATATTTTTCTTTTCGTTCCTCTTGCACCTGCAAGTTAAGGATGTTTATGATGATATCCTCAAGGTAATAGAAATTGTGAATACAAATGTTGGTCTTGTGCTTTTCCTTCATTTGAGAAATGAAGCCCTTAGAATCATGGTTCCTTGGGCATATAGTGCTCAACACATAAGGCTTAAGTAATGTCCCCAAATATTTCCACCCTCCTTTTTCCATGAATTTTTTTACAAATGTTGTATATTCAGGAAAGCAAGATCCTTTCTTATGTTCTGGTGGCAAGTGTGCATTTTGAGCACATCCCAACTTTCTCATGATCTCTAAAAACCCAATCCTTAGAGGCACATCCCTAGGAAAATCATATGGGTTAATATTAGTGCCATAGACCCTGAAAATGGTTGTATTATAGTAAGGGATGATGTCTCCCAAATTATGTGCCAATTTTAACTTAGGCCTCCTCTCCATTGGCCTCAAGAAATCATGAATTTATTTTAGAATTCTTGGTGGACCATAGACAAGGGATCTTCTCAATCTGGACCCCAAAACATTATGAAACACCACATAACCAAATTCACAGTCATGCCTATCAATAATTCTAGTCCAATATTGGACAGGCATGTCAATATCATCCTCTTGCTTCTTTAATTCCATATTCCACCCAAAAACTACCTCTCCTTTGTATAGAAACATGTGCATCAATAAAGAGTTCGATCTAAAGCTAACTAGTGTTTTTCCTTCTTTGTGAGCTACCAAACCCTCATGCATTTTATCTATCAGATATGTAGCAAGATCATATACCACATTGAAACCTGGATGTCAAAGGCTCACAAAAATATACATGAGGTCAGTGGGAAATGTAGTATTTATGCTAATACCAAGAACCTGACACAAGGAACAAATAGTCTATCTTAAACAATTGCAAAAGTAATTAATAAGAAAAGGTTTTGGCTCATTTTTACCAAGCACTATCTTTTTATTATTTTTTCCATTTCCTATGGTTTCCAAATGAGGTTTTTACAGAGAAGTCCTAAATAAACCCTTGGTATTCCTATATTCTTCTCTAAAGGCTTAAAGGTCAATGGTAACCATATCCTTATTCGATTTGTGTACATCAAAAATATATGCAATCTCCTCCTTGGTTATTTTAATCATTTCCACACCATCATATGTCCTAGAAACTCTAGTTATAGGGTCGTACCTCACTACAACATCCTTTAACAAATACACATCTAGATATACATTCGGTACCACCAGCTTGCCGAGGTCCAATGTCTAAGGGTTGCACAAAGGAGCACACAAATTCCTATTCCATAACCAATTTTAAAACAATTTCCATCTTGTATACAACACCTCAACATCTCAAATTGTACATTGTTTATCAATCAACCCTTCTAAAACCTAGGGCCCATAAAACAAAGCCTTTCCCTCAAGTTTTTTGTTGGTAGAGAGTTTTAATAAGTCTATGACATCTTGAGAAAAGGACCACCTATATTTTTAGAGCTAGAACTTTAGGCTTTGGGTGCCATTTACACAACAAAAATTATGGTTCGAGCTAGGGTTTTGAAGTACCACAAGGTTTATGGGGTGTAGCCTCTAGCTTATAGCCTTAAACACAATAGTTTCACAATTTAAAATGTGTTGGAAATTATTTACTTAAGATTTATAACAATTTTAAAGCAAATAAACCAGTGAAAGATTTTAATATAAAGCGAAATGCAATTTACTCTTGCCTTCAAGAAATCAACAAGATTTTTGAAAGATAGAGAACATTGTGTAAACGTTACTTACGATTTTTCTTCTAGATAATTTTAATGGCAATTATGTTGGACTTACAAGAATTTTTTTGTATCACTTGCTACCTAGAAATTCTTCTTCAACACGAGACAATTATACCATATTGATTCTAAAAAACAACAAATTCCTTAGGCCTAAAAAACATTGCATTATCCAAGACAATTCTCTCAGGTACCCCAAACCTACTCAAAATTTTATTCATTAAGAAGTTAGTGACTACCTTACTTTTAGCCTTTCTAGTTGGGATTTCCTCAACCCATTTGGTAAAGTAGTCAGTCATCACTAGTATCCAAGCATGCCCACCACTATATTTTTCAGATATCTCACCTATAAAATCAATGCCCCATTGCTGGAAAGGAGCTAGAGCAGATACATGCCTTAGTGGCAAATTGCCAGAGAATTTTAGCTTCCCATCAAATCTTTGACAATTATAAAATTTCTTAACATACCTATGGGAATCTTTAAAAATAGTAAGCCACCAAAAACCAGCCCTCAAGATCTTATGAGAAGTTTTCTTGGCCATGTAGTGACCTCCACAAGCTCCCTTGTGCATTTCTATCAATAAATCTTCAGGTTGATCACCATCCACACATCTAAGTATGACACCGTTAGGAATCCTCCACCAAAGCTCACCATCAATGATGACATACATAATTTATTGTAATTTGAGAGTCCTTTTGTCATTGAGTGGCATTCCTTCAAGGCACTACATTTCCTGTAAATACTCAACAATTCTCTTATACTAGACATAGGTTTGCATATCGCAGAGGGGTGAAACATTCACTTTCTCTATCTAATTTATCTTATTGGCCTCTAAATTTGTCTCAACTATTAGCTTATCTATACCTTGACCTCTCACAATATCTATAATCTATATGTCGATATTGAACTCTTGGATCCTATTGATCCACCTGCACCATCTCCCTGTGGTCTCCTGTTGAGTAAAAATATCTTTAAGTGCAACTATTGGAACATAAGCAACAACTGTTGCTCCCATCAAATAAGGTCTAAAATTTTTGACAGACTTTACTAGGGCATATGTCTATTTCTCTATTACATCTTATTTCAATTTCGTAGCTTGCAATGATTTACGAAAAAATGCGATTGGTTGTTCAATACCATCATTATTCTTCTATAACAAAACCCTTGCTATAGTATGGAAAGAAGCAAAATTAAACAACTGGAAAAGTTTTGAATAATCAGGGGATTTTAGAATAGGAGCCTCCTTGATAGCATCCTTAATAGCTTGAAAATATTTAGAGGGTTCCTCTATCCATAGTACCTTTTCTCCTTTCTTCAACATCTTGGAAATAGGGTGGACAATTTCAGCAAAATTGGTAACAAATCTCCTTAAAAAATTAATATGTCCAAAGAAGGACTGAATACCCTTCACATTCCTTGGCTGTGCAATATTGTCAATAGCTACCAATTTTTCTAGATCAATTCAAACCCCTTCCTTTAATCCAAAAACACATTTCTTGCGATTCAAATATATCCCATATTCTATGGCCCTAACAAATATTTTCTTCGAATGAGATTAATGGTCTTCCTCTTTCTTGTTGTGAGCCATAAGGTCATATTGATATATTGTAAGAAAAAATTCAATACAATCTAAAAAGGCTACATCCATAGCCCTTTGGAAAGTTGCACCAACATTCATCAAGCCGAATGACATCCTTACATAAACATATGTTCCCCAAGGTGTAGTAAATGCAATTTTGAACTGCTCAAATTCCTTGACCATCACTTGGTTATAACCAGAGAATCCATCCATCATGGAGATTAATTCACATCCTATAACCTTTTTCAACATAACTTCCATGTTACACAATGGATAGTTGTCTTTCAAGGAAGCAACATTCAAATTCTTGAAGTCCACACACAGTTTAATATCATGATTCTTCTTTCTTACAAGAACAAGGTTTGAAACCCAAGATGAATGCCTAATAGGCTTAATGATCCCAACATCTCTTAATTTGGTGAGCTCCTCCTACATCTTAGGTCACAAGGTTGGATTGATCGGCCTCTGTTTTTGACTAAATGGCTTCATATTTGGCTTCAACAAAATCTCATTCTAGAACGAATCCTCCCTATATTCCTTTCAAGGTCATCATATGACTAGGAAAAAACATGCTTATACTTTCTAAGTAGGGCGATTATCATATTTTTACCAATGTAGAATTTCTTAGGGGAATTCTCTATTCCTAATTTTATCTCCTCTAAATCCTCTTTGTGGGAAGGTGCCTGCTTATTACTTGACCTATAAGGGTCGTCAAAAACCATTTCAAGTGCAACTAAACCTCTGGGAATAGTGTTCATTTTTAACTAAATTACATCATTTCCAAAAAGGGTTTCTTTCCCATCAACTTCCACCACAAATGAACCAAATTCAATCTCTTGGCTCTCATACTGATCAATGTAATGTAAAAACCTTAGAATATCAGTGTCATCATCAAACACTTTCCAGTTATAAATATTATCTAGCACTGCAGACCTAGTTTGTACCTCTATTTGTGAAACACCATCAAATGTAACATCATAATGTTTAACGGCTATATTGTCTAACAAGTCAGCCCTAGCATTTTGTCCCCTTTCAACCCAATCTATACCAAAAGAATCAAAAGTCTCAATAGTATCCCAAACTACATTCCTATATTGCCTAAGCCTCTTATCCTTGGCTAGAAAATGAGATATAATATGGGAGACAACTAATTTAGAATTTCCCAACACTTTTAATGACTTGATACCATTTTTGAAGCCAACTTCAAACCAAGTAAAATGGCCTCATACTCAACAAAATTTTTAGTACAAGTGAATTGCAGTAGACAATAATACTTGAAGGTTTTACCTTGAGGGGAAGTAAAAATGATCCCTACTCCTAAGCCTTCTTTGGAGCATGCTCCATAAAATACATTGTCCATGGGTCTTCATTTGATGATACATCCAAAACTTCCTTATCAATGGGTGCAAGATGGACTTCTTCCTTTGTTATATCCTCTTCAAAACGGAATTTCTGCAAATATGTTTCCACAAAATTTATTCTGACAGGTTCTTGTGGCTCTTCCATACTCTCAATCATGTGAGGAGCTCTCTTCTCCCTCATAATTTTAACATCCTTTTGATCAATAGAAAACATAGAAAATGATAAGTCACACCCATGGAAGCAATCCAATACCTTGATAACAACATCCCATAGTTGGGTGGGATATCCACCATTGTAACACTCATGTGCAACTCCTTTTCTAGGAATGTTGCCAGCATTTATGGAACACTATTTATAATCCATATGACTGGAACTTCTTTGGAATCCATTGCATAGCACCTACCATAAGTAATATCTACCTTCAAGCCCATTGGATGAATTATCTTCACTGGCATTACATTGTTAGAAGATCTAGAGTCAATCATATAATTTCTTAGCATTTTACCATCAATAATCATACTTAATAAGAAAAGATTCACATGATTGGGATTATCTATGATAGTTGTGCCCAAGTATATTTGAGGGATTTTAGTAGTTGCTTCCTTGATAACACCTTTATTCTCTTGATCCTTATTTGACTCACCGTGATTAATTATTACCTTATCCCCTTTATTTGTAGGAATGCTATTGATAAGTGCAACAAATTTTTCTTTATGTTCATCTATCGACATCATTTCTAAAAAAGGGACAGTGACCTTAACTTGGGATAGAACTAGAAACATATCTATTGAAGCGTATTTCAGTAATTCAAGGAAACTTATGGTCTCAGATGTTACCTTGTCATCCTTTTTTGGAATATTTTTAGACTATAGATCCTTGACCTTAGTGTTTTGGGAGGAAACCTCACCATTTGCCTTAGCTTTATCCACCTTATTTTCCTAGATTCTGGCTTCCCTAACCGCGTTGGGTTTTGGATTTTCCTTCTTTGCATCTTCTTTGGTAGCCACACCCCCTACATCCCTTTCTTTGATGAACATATTGAAAGGATTTCTTGAATCTTCAAGGATAGTTTTGTTTCCTAACTATCTATTGTTTCTTTTCCTAGCAACCAAAGAAACTATGTAGTTTTCAATCTCTTCATTGGAGGGTATCCTTAGAACAATATTATCTACTTCAAACTCATTCACAAAATGGTCACCATCATCTTCTTCATATAAGAACTCTTGCTCATGCACATCACTTTATTGCCTTTGCACATCAACATATCCCTAGATGGCTCATCATTTGAGGATCAATCATCACAAGAAAAATCTAATGGAGTTAGCAATACATTTTTCATTGTATCCCGATCATTGGGAGGTGGATACTCTCCTTGGTCATCTTGGGATTCTTCCACTGATTGTGCCACCACACACTGTTGTAATAAATGAGGAGTCTGACATACTCCACACCATGGAAAATATTCTATCACATTTGTAGAGTGATTTTGTAAGGGATCCAGTGGGATCTGAGTATTTCTCTGATTTCCTTATATCAGTTTCCCATTGTTCCAATTAGTATGATATGGGAAATCTTGCAGCTTAGGAGGCCTTTCATTCCTTTGGAAATGGGGCTTCTCATTTTTAGCGTATTTTTGTAGCAAGATAAGAACCCGATCTATCTTATCATCAGAAGCCACAACCTTACTAGCCTTCTCAGTCTGATTTCTTGTATTTTTGGAAGCTTTAGGGTCTTCCCTTCTTCCCACCTTGCCAAAATACCTTCTATTGTTCTCAATGTTAACTACCATCTTATAGGATTCTCTTAGAAATTGAGGGTTCTTATCCCTAAGTAGATAACACATTTGAGAATCATAAGCATTACAATATACCAATAAACAAGCATCTTCATTTGGTCTCAAGTAACCAAGGAACGAGAGCATGGCCTTCTGAAACCTCACATTGAACTCAATGGCCATTTCATTATACCCTTTAGTAATGTTGTTGAAATCATTTAGCTTGAACTAGGGATCAGTTTGATCGCCATACTGCTCTTTAAACATTAGGTAGAAGGATTCTTTAGATTCAATGCTTGAATCAGAAACCCTGCTTGAATCAGGCAACCCTCTGTACTAATCCCTAACATCTTTAGTTAAGGATTGCATAAAATAATTCATTTCCACATCATCATCCCATAATACAAAGTCTTCAAGAAAACTCTGAAAAGAATTTAGGTGATCTTCGCCACTAAAATAATTGTTACTAGTGAACTTGGGTAGATGCTTTCGTGCATTATCAGGGACCAGATTTGGATACCCCCTAATGTTGTTAAAACATAATTGTCTATATCTATCAACTTGGGGTAGCCCCTTGGAATATCTATCTCTATAAGCATCTCTATGCTCACCATTCTTCTTATCATCTGACTGATGTCACTTTTTGTCTTTTCCATTACCACCATCACTTCCCTTCTTCTTATTGTCTCCTTCCTCATCATTTGAGTAGGAATTACCATTTATATGACCACCTCCACCTTCGCCACCCTAGTTTCCACCACCACCCCCTTTGGGAGTTTTCTTTTTAGAATTCTTATTTTGAGACCCCCCATCATTTTTTCTTGAACCAGATGCCTCGCCAGTAGGTGCAAACATCTTAAGGAAAGAAATTTTTCTTGCCATCTCAACATTTTTAGCTTCTATCTCTGCCTTCCTCAATTCTTCCTGCAATTGATAATTTATCAATTGTAACCACAATATTTCAAGATTTGGGGGCGCATCCAATGGTTTGGGATCAAACTTAATTCCCTTATCAAAAAAAGTGTTGGTTTCAATATTGGCATTAGTGTTGGTTTTGGAGTTGAAAAAAATGTAAGAAATTTTCTTAGATTGGTCCATGGGAGGATTCCCATGATCAAAAAAGCTTGGCTTCTTGTCTCTAATAGGTGGGTCAAAAATATTAGTGGCTTGGATAAAAGAGGTATATGTTGTTGCTACAGAGGTCCCCATGAAAATTGTTACTCTAGGAACCTCAGGGGCGCTTTCAGTAGCTACCTTAGCCACATTTTCTTTAAAGGAATTTCACTTAGAAACATCCCCTCTCATCGTCTCTACCTTGAGCTTCTACACATTCCTTTCAAGCTTCTTAGCTCAAACTCTCTCCAGATTCTCTTTCCTCTTATTTTCCCTATTATCCTCCACCTCCTGCAACATTTTCTCTTCCTCAACCCAAGCTTGCATATCCTTATCTATATTAGCTTCATTTTCAAGGATATCTCCTACCTCGCTTGGGGTAGGTGTGTAATAAGGTTGATCTGCTTGATCTTCATCTTGAGGAGGAGGTGCCTCTTCATCATGAGATGCTCCTCATGGTTTGAAGTTTTTTCCATTAAAAAAAGACATAGCACCCATTTTCATAGCTTTCAGAAACTATTTATCTTGTTCCCAAAAACTCCACCTATCCTCTTCTCTAGATATATTATACTCAGTATCAAGAACCTTTTTGATAGAAAAAATTCCATGATCCACATTAGAGACAACAACTTATGAAGAATCCTCACTGATAGCAACACTATTTACTTTAGAATTTAAATTAGGAGATGAAAGATTAAGGGATGTAATTGACTTACCTAGTGTGTTGTCTTTTTACACCCACATAGGCTTCTTATCTTTTCTAGGTTTGAGTTCTAGCAGTGGCTCTAGGTTTTTCTTCGAATAACTCCTAGTATTCTTCATGGTTCTTGGTGTACGAGGATCCTTCCTTGCACGTTGCTTTTGAGAATTTATATGAATACCACTACTTGAGATATCAAAGTTGCCCCCTAAGATGTTGGGAACTATGAAGTGGTTTCACTTCACTTTTGACAAGATTCTGAACATTACCCAACACGTTGACAAAGACAAGACTAGGATGAGACTCATGTACTAAATATGAAAAATATAATCAAAATGTCAACCAATTATTCTCTAATAGTGAAGAATACTATAATATTTGACTCTGCCTATACCAGATCTGCACTAGAAACTTTGAATTTGATAGCTCCCCAGTAGAGTCAGCAATTTGTTGGTGTTTTTTAAAACCCAAGCGGATTCCTCAAAAGCTTTTATGAATTTTCCATGTTCAATAATGAAAGCCTAGGAAATGATTGGCCAACTTAATGAGAAAGAGAAATAATGCTTACTCTCCTACACTTTGGGCTCTTTGAGACCCGAGAGGGTGATCCCACAATGTGTTCCTTAAAAATAGCTAAACAACTTCAAATACATATTTCTTAATGATGAATAAGTTCCCCATCAACACTAAATAAATGAAATCCTTCAATAAATTGGAAATTCCTTCAAAGATCCAACTCCTATCAGTAGAGAAGTCCAAACATAAAAAAGATAGGTCAATATGAATATTATTATGAATAAATGTTCTAAAATCAAATACCAAAGATGTGAGAAATAAAACCACTACTTCAGTACTAGTGACAAATCCTAAAGCACAGAGTCAAATGAGAAAGAATTGAACTATAAGGAAAATTTAATCATAAAAAATTAAGATCTATACGAATTGCATTATAATTCACGTATCTATGCCAAAAATCTATTACTACTTATAAATTCAGCCGCCAACCTGCATGACCTCATACAATAACCAAAGAATTTAACATATCCTTTGGACCAGAACCAAATTATAGTCTAATTCATAGTAAAGAACAATGAAAATCAACAAAACTAGTCTTTGACCAATAGTTCATTAATAATTCATGCCACGTATCACAATTGGAGAGAAAATAGACTCAAAATATTTTCATATTCGACACAAACATGCTTAAGAACCCCATAATTGACAAAATTCTCCTATCTGACTCTAAAATTTAAAACATGGACTCAATGTTCATAATCTCTATATTACAAATTTTGCACTCTCAAATCTCAGATTCAACAAAATACTCTATACATTGGCCCTGAATCGACTCTTATAGAATAAGGGATAAAAACAAGCTTCAGAACGAAGTGTACACATGTCCACATTTGATTGGACTGAAATTCTCTTCTACAGTTATATTTGCATTTAGCAATTGGAGGGAATACATATAAGACAAAATTTATTTCAATTACCGTAGGGAAGAGAAAACACCTTCCAAAAGGCAACCCATAGGAAGGAAATAATCTTCAACCATTATAACACCCTATCTACCCTAGCAACAATCCACGTAATCCATCTGCATGTTGATCTAGGAGAATATGTGTGTATTCAATTGTAACTTCTAGGGCCAGACCTATACTATACTTGACCAAGTCATATTCCCCACTACAATGCTCATATTCCACATTGATTATTGAATACCATCTTCCACAATTCGAATTTTGCTTCAGATGGCCACTTGAAAGCAATAATCTGATAAATCGTTTCTCTATATGGTGCATATTTTATCATTACTAAAGTAGCCTCTTTATCAAAATCTTCTAAGAAACTAATAACAAAGGATAGTTTCTCAAGTGTATCATTCAACATACCGATATCAACATTCATGCATATCTCATTTTTCTGAGCTATCATGATATTGTTCATTTGATCCTTCCAAGCCCGCAAAGGCTTTACGCCATCATAGTTATGTTGGATTTCTAGTT
The DNA here is from genome assembly GCA_007115665.2 of Sequoiadendron giganteum. Lineage (NCBI taxonomy): Eukaryota > Viridiplantae > Streptophyta > Pinopsida > Cupressales > Cupressaceae > Sequoiadendron > Sequoiadendron giganteum. Next base: position 477,682,508 of record CM021109.1, read on the forward strand.
ATGGTGTAAGGTCTACTCCATCACATTTGGCCTTCAATTCCTTGATCTTTATTTCCTTAGGAGAAACATATCCCTGGAACTTTTGTTCCACAATCTCCTTAAAAAATTGATAAGTTGGCATAAATTTGGGATACTTATCCTTACGACTCTTTTCTCCTATTTGTATAAACTTTAGTTTCTCAGCTCTAGGACTCCATCTATCCAGCAATGGGGTTGCCAATTATTTATCTCTCGAGAAAATCTTAATTGCTTGAAACATTAGAAAATAATTTGCATGGACATTATTTAATTTTCCCTGGACTTTTCTTTTCAAGTGTATCAAAAAAGTATCTAAAATTACTAAATTGCTTTTGAATGTTGATTCCTGGGTCTATTGCAACAATATTTATACTCCTCAACCTGATGGATTAATTTTTCCCTTGAAATTCCTCCTCCTAGGCTATTTTCCCTTTCAATTGTGATGAACACTTGTCCCATATTATATGGAAAGATTACTAAGGACTGTTCTTATGAGGGAGGTTGAGGTCGCTCCATTAATGGGTCAAGAACATTATGGATATAACTAGCTTGTCCTTGAGACTTCTACACCTCCACTTCCTATTTTAATAATTCCAGCTGAATTTCTAGCTCTGCAACCCTTTGTTGACTCTTATTATATTCAATAATGAGGTCATTATATTGACCTCTCATAGTATCTTTTTCCTAAGTTAAATCCTCAACAACTGCACTAGTGAACTCGGCAAAATTTACTATCATACCTACTACCTCCAATGTTGGAGTATTAGCAACCCTTATCACAAACAAGTGACCACTGAAATCAGATGGCTCTGCAACTATTGGTTTCCTAGACTTGGTAGACAATGACTAGATCACTAAGGCATCCCATTCTTTACTTAAGGTTGATCCTTTGAGCACCAATGTAGCTTCTTCCTCGGTTTCAATAGGTGGCCTATTGGCCCTTCTTACTGTATCGAATACCACAACATCAGTGATATCCCATTCAAGGATTAACAACAATCCACTTTTTTTATTTAATGCTTTGCCTTGCTCTAGTGTAATCTCCTTTAATGTTTCCCTCATTTGTTGCATGACATTGGATTGAATTTATTTTTTTGAAAGCTTTAGATGCAAACTCTTTTCTTGAGCCACCTTCTCATCATATACTAGGACATGTGACCTCCATACAAAATCTTAAAAGAATTTGTTTTAACAAAGGAATCACCTCTTTTGAATTCCCTACAAGCTTCTATCCTTAGGTCATCATTATTGGTTATCCCTCTAATTTAATATTTTCTCAGTCTTAAATAAACTGCTTAGGAGCTTGATGCAACACCTTGTGGAAAATATGGCATTCCTTGTTGCATGTCATCAGGGGTCACCAAAAATTTCTTCATCATTCAAGTCAGGATAGTTAACCACATATGCCTTTTCAATCCTCTGCCTCTTGGGTGATGGTGGTTGTGTTGGAAATGAAGCCCTTGGGGGAGATTCCAAATCAACAACATTCGGTAACAATTTCTCTGAAGATGATGGAATTGATTGCTCATGATACCTTACTCTAGAATTTTTTGAAGTAACAAGAGTGTGTCTGGTTTCTTTCTTAGTTGTCGTTCCCTTCTTTCTAGAATATACCCTAACCTTTTTTGGAGGTTGGTAGGTAGGTCTCTCCTCCAATATCACTTAAGGACATTCTTCAATAGCTTGTGACTTTCCTTTATCCTCCACTGTCTGTTATGCTTTCAAAACTCCTTCCATGCCATCAAAATTATCAATAGCATATGTGGCTCCATTCAACTCACCACTGATATTTGGCATGGGATTATATGCAAGGTTCTTTTCTTTCTTCTCCATCATATTAGTAAAATCTATATATTTTTCTTTTCTTTCCTCTTGCATCTAGAAGTCAAGGATGTTTTTGATGGTATCCTTAGGGTAATAGAAATTGTGAATAAAATTTTTTGTCTTGTGCTTTGCCTTCATTATAGAAATGAAGCCCTCATGATCATGGTTCCTCAGGCGTACAATGCTCAACCCATAAGTCTTAAGTAATTTCCCAAAATCTTTCCACCCTCCTTTTTCCATGAAAAAATCTACAAATGTTGTATATTCAGGAAAGAAAGATCCTTTCTTATGTTTTGGTGGGAAGCATATATTTTGAGCACATCCCAACTATCCCACGATCTCTAAAAACTCAATCCTTAGAGGCACATTCCTAGGAAAATAATATGGGTTAACATTAGTGCCATAGACTCTGAAAATGGTTGTATTATAGTAAGGGAGGATGTCTCCCCAATTATGTGTCAATTTCAACTCAGGCCTCCTCTCCATTGACCTCAGGAAATCATGAATTTCGTTTGGAATTCTAGGTGGATCATAGACCATGGATCTTCTCAATCTAGACCCAAAAACATTATGAAACACCACATAACCAAATTCATAGTCATCCCTATCAATAATTCTGGTCTAATATTAGACATGCATGTCAATATCATCCTCTTTCTTCTTTAATTCCATATTCCACCCAAAAACTGCCTCTCCTTTGGAAAAAAAACATGTGCATCAATAAAGAGTTCCATCTAAAGCTAACTGGTGTTTTTCCTTCTTTGAGAGCTGCCAAACCCTCATGTATTTTATCTGCCAGATATGTAGCAAAATTATATACCACATTGAAACCTAGATGTTGCAGGTTCACAACCATGTACATGAGTTCAGTGGGAAAGGTAGCCTTTATTCTAATACCAATAACCTAGCACAAGGAACAAATAGTCTTCCTGAAATAATTTCCAAAGTAATTTATAGGAAAAGGTTTTGACTCATTTTTACCAATCACTGTCTTTTTCTTTATTTTTCTAGTTCCTATGGTTGCCAAATGAGGTTGTAATAGAGAAGTCCTAAATAAAATCTTGGTATTCCTATATTCTTCTCTAAAGGCTTTAAGGTCAATGGTAACCATATCCTTATTCCATTAACGTAGATTAAAAATATTTGCAATCTCCTCCTTGGTTATTTTATCCATTTCCACACCATCATATGTCTTGACAACACTGGTTATAGGTCCGTACCTTGCTGCAACATCCTTTAACAAATCCACATCTAGATATACATTTGGTACCACCATCTTGCCGAGGTCCAACCTCTAAGGGTTGCATAGAGGAGCACACAAATTCTTGTTCCCAAACCAATTTGAAAACAACTACCATCCTGTATATGACACCTCAACATCTCAAATTGTACATTGTTTATCAATCAACCCTTCTAAAACTTGGGGCCCATTAAACAAAGCCTTTCCCTCAAGTTTTTTGTTGGTAGAGGGTTTTAATAAGTCTATGACATCCTGAGAAAAGGACCTAGGTGGATTTTGCGAGCTAGAAATTCGAGCTATGGGTGCTATTTTCATAAGAGAAATTATGTTTCGAGCTAGGGTTTTGAAGTACCAGAAGGTTTATGGGGTGTATCCTTTAGCTTATAGCCATAAACACTGTAGTTTCACAATTTAAAATGTCTTGGAAATTATTTACGCAAGCTCTAAAACAATTTTATAGAAAATAAATGAGAGCGAGCTTTTAAAACAAAGAAAAATGTAATTTACATTTTGCCTTCAAGAAATCAAAAATATTTTTGAAAGACAGAGAACGTGGTGTAAATGTTACTTATGATTTTTCTTGTAGAGAATTTTAATAGCAGTTATGGTAGACTTACAAGGAATTTCTTGTCACTTGGTACCTAGAAATTTTTCTTCAACATGGAATTATGCACAAAAATAGCAATTTAGGGAGATTTTATCATTAAATTTGGTGGTGCAAACTGAAATCCCCCATCACTATTCACTTGCATGAGAAACAATAGCTATCGTACAACTTTACCCATTTTGAATACTAGCCATTGATCTCCATCTGCGTAGGCAAGAAAGAGTGACTCAGATCAAGTC